>JAEIIF010024862.1:0-11321 GCA_018874455.1 Drosophila trapezifrons
AAACAGCTGTGGCAAGTTTTACTTTCTGGCCAAAAAAAAAAACAATAAAAAACAAGCAAGAAAAGTGGCCGAAAAGTATCGACAACAAGTCTCTCGCTCTCTCGCCTTGCATACTGGCCAAACAAGTTGGCCAAAAAGCAATACCAAAAAGCCAATAGCTGGATGCGTGTTGCATGCCGCCGAGCAGGAAGCACTTGCAACACTTGCAACACGCAAGCGCCGCGCTTGATTTGAGCTCTGGTTCGTTTTTCGGCACTCGGCGTTCGGCGTTTCGGCTAATGGAATTCCAGTTGGCCCGATCTCCTCCTGCTGGTCTCCTCCTGGTTCTTCTCCTGGCTCTCCCTCCCTCCACTTATATAAAAAGATTAGACACCGTCATGTCACGTAGCTAGTGTCCAAAGTCGATGGAGACGGCGACGGAGACGGAGATTATACAATGATCGCGGCGAAATGTGTGTTTTGGGAGCGTCTCTCGATCATGTGAGGCACGTCCTCGGGCCATTAGATATATTGGTTAAGTCCAATAGATATATTGGCTAAGTCCAATAGATATATTGGCTAAGTCCGATGGGTCTGGGATCCAACGATTCATCGATCAAACGGTCTGATCGGTGAGGAAATCAGGGGGGAAATGGTCTTATCCCTGCTTTATAGGGTATTTATTTATGGAATTTCTATAAATAAAATATCATATTGCAGGAACATGGTAGAAACACCATATTATAGATGAAACTGTGGTGTGAATAGCTTATTATAAAAATAAGTTTATGATAAATCGATAATAAATCGATTAATTAGGAATCGAGGATCTGCGGTCACTAGTTTTAGAGAGCGGGATGGGAACAAATTAAGTTAAATTAAATTAAATCAATTATTAAACAGAATTCCATATATCATATAGCGATATATTCATGTAACTCTCTTTATCAGCAATACCACGTGCCAACATTTCATATCTTTAAGGTAGAACCTTTAATTTTTGGGAATTTCTTAAGATTGCAGAAATCCGCTTCCCTACTTCAGATAGAAAATAGCCCAGCCAGGTCACGTACCGATATTTCCTATGATTATACAATATATGCAACTATATATATATCTCGCTTTATTTTTGTGCATTTGGGGCGTATTTCACGCACGTCTTCTTCGATTTCTTCGGCTTCTTCTCGAGTGTGTGTCTTCAGGTGGCCCTTGCCCAACATTTTGACCCACTTGCCCCAATGCGAGCCAAGTCGGAATCCGAATCCGATCCACAAGCCGATCGCATTTCAACTCTCTCCGCCCCTTCTCTCTTTCGCGCCGGCTTTCTTGGCCTTCTTTTCTTTCTTTTTACACTTTTTTATTCCTCTTTTTATTTTTTGGCCATTTTCAATGTCAACATGGGTTTTTTGTTATTTTTTGGGGTGACAATGAAGTCAACTGGAGTGGCTGACAGGCTTTTTGTCTAATTTTTGTTTGTGGCCAGCGCGTGTTTTGCATTTTGCAGCCGAAAAAACAAAAGCAAAATAAAATCAAAACCAGAATTTACACAAAATCGTATGTAAATGTATTTTTTTTTTTGGGGATTTGCATAAAGACGCGCCATAAATTAGTGTTGTTTTCAGGTTCAAAGCAATTAAGTAATAACACAAATCAAACGCCGAAAAAAAGCGTAAAAAAAGAAAATTATGCAAGTCCCGCGTTTGCCTGGCGAAAGAAACCACCGGGATGGATCGCCACGGTTGGGTGACTTAGAGGGCCCCGACCTGTAAAGCAAACATATAAAAACCCCAAGCTCCTATCGCTTCAAGTTCAAATAAAAAACCCCCCATTTTGTGGTTAATTTCCACACTGTGATCGCTAAACTTTTCCCAATAAACTCACTTCAAGGTCGAATTAAACGCGCCTTGTTGAGTTTGTTGCAACTCTAAGCGTTTTACAACACTTTAAATTCCAATTGAAGTGCTATTTCTCATGAATTTTATTATTATGAACCAATTATCACACAAACACATTTAAAGTTCATGTCAACACTACATTTGCTGAGATCTTTCCAACACTGGCTTCAAGTTTAGAAACCCCTTTAAGCACTATGCATTTTTCAACACTTACTTTAAGTTCAAATTTCGACTTAGTTTCATCATAACGATCGTGAAGTTCTTTAGAACATTAAAAAAAGTATTTGTTCAGACTTTTTCAACACTGGCTTTAAGTTAAATTAGCACTTTAGTCACTAAGCGTTTTATAACACTTAAAGTCCGCATTAAGATATATTGTGTTATTATAAACGACTAAGAATTTGTTTAAAGACTCTGATCAAATAGCGTTTATCAATGGATATTTTGTTGAGCCTTTCCCAACACTTATTTTAATTTAACACTGTACACAGTATGCGTTTTTCCACACTTACTTAAAATTCTTCATCATTCTTTGTTTTTCCAACACTCACATTACGAATTATTTCCTACATCCTCGATCCTGCAGCCTTTTCCAACACTGCCCTCCTAATCAACGGCTTGACTTAATTCTGACTGCATTCGCTTTGGGCTTCCAACCCAACATTTAAATTCAAATTAAAAATCTTGAATACTGCAATCGCCAAGACAGCCAGCGATCCACTGCGTCGCCTGTCTGGTGGTGGTCAGTGGCCGGTCAACTCCCATTATTATGACTGGCTGAATTCGCCGAGCTTTTCACGCTTTCGTACTCAACTCAATTGAGTCGAATTGCAATTGAAAGGGAAGAAACCGAGAGGCGGCAAGAAATCAACTGCAATTGTTAGGAGCCCAGGCACACACACAGCTGGGGATCAACTTGTAGGAGTAAGTGTATTGGTTTATTTAAACTAATATATTTACTTAACAAATATAGAGTAATTGAACGCAATTATTTAGAGAGTCTTCATATTTAATGTCTTCTAATTAAATGTCCCTCAACTTTATTTAAATTGTGGGTCTTATGCATTATTTTAAGAAGCTTTATTTTGAAACTTTCCTTATAATTAAAAAACCAAGAAGTCTGCTAAATCTTTACTTTAAATTGCTATTGATTCCACAACAAGTGTTTTTTTGTGGCATGCATGCTTGCCTCCACTTGAGAGTCTTTAATTTCATTCCATCTGCTCAGCTCTCCCTGCTTGGATGCTCTGTTGCAACTTGCAAGTCTGCTTTTGCTGGCGCGCCACTCTGCTTTGCTCTCAAGCGGCGCTGGGCACGTGGTAAGTTCTGTTTGTTTGCTCGCTCTTTGCTTTGCTTTGCTGTTTTTTTTGTTATTGTTATTATTTTGTTTTTTTTTTGTGTGACAATTTTACGTGCGGAAAATCTGTGAAGCGTCACCAAAAAAAATAAAAGTCTGAAAATATCAGACCAGCACCAGGGAGGAGGAGATGGGGCACCGTCGGAGCAGAGAGACCGGTTTGCTTAGACCGATTTGTTGGTAAACACGTTTGCTATGCGGCTGCCCTTGTCAAGGTCATGCCCAGTCAAACGCTGCTCTTTTTCTATAGTTTATTTTGATGTTTGATGTTTGTTTTTATTTACATACCAAAAGTGCAAACGCAGCTTTTGTTTCACAATTTATGATGGCTTAGCAGCTGATCTATTGTATAACTCCGGAGCTCTTAAAAAACCAAATGAAGATAAATACAGAGGGGGGCGAGAGAGGAGGAGCCTCTGGCTGTTAAGGGGGGGCGCTCTTGAGTTCAACGACTCCACATGACAATTGGCCATTGTTGGTGTTGCCTCCGCCTGTTGTTGTTGTTTTGTTGTTGAAAATCGTTGGTGAACGTTGTCGTGGCAAAGACAGCGGCAACCCGGCAACACAAGAGCAATTAAAAAGACGTTAATTTGTCGACGTTTTTTTTGTGGCCACGAAATTGAATTTTCAACTGACCAATTCGTGTGATTAATGGCTAGAAGTCTGAAGAGAGTCTCCCGATTCCGAATCAAATTCTCCAACTCCCAGGTTCCACTGGGGAAATGGTCCGCTTCTGTCGCTCATAATTACCACGAACAGAGCAGAAACGAAGCCTAAATTAACGACTGAGGCGCAGACGCCAACGGTTAAAGTCACAGTCAGCGAACCCCGCAGATACGCAGATACGCAGATACATAGATACACGGATACAGATACACAGACACTCCGTGCATGATTCTAATTACTATGTGTGGAGCAGGAGGCAGCCCGGGCTTTGTGTGGCTCCATGGATTACATAGACAATGCACACAACGAGCCACAAGAACTCCATTGTTCAGCGAACTGTTCAGTAGGAGACAGGAGAATCGCGAGGAATGGAGAATCGGGTGAGACGGAGAGCAGGGAGAATGGGGAACGGGGAGAGCAGGGAGAACGGGGAGTATAGAGCGAACAGGGAGAACGGGGGAGAACGAGAGAGAACGGGGAGTACAGGAAGAATGGAGAACGGAGAACGGGGAGCATGGAGAACGTAGAATGGAGAATGGAAGTTCAAGTACCCCCTGACAGAGGCATTACATGATAGCCTCATAGATCATAGAGGAAGTCTTTAAGCCAACCGTATTCCAGCCACAAGATAGACGATAAACGACAGCGCCGACAGGTCACTTGGGAATTATAGGTGAACTATAAAGAGAAGATTGTAGAATTTGTACTTGCTGGGCAAAGATTTGCAGTAGAAACATACAACAAGAGCTATTCATAAAATAAATACATATTATACAGTTTTATTTTGAAGGTATAGAGTGTGGGGTACCTTTAAGAATCCCCACAAGTTGTAGTCTCAATTCTTTCACTTCTCTCTTCACGACTCTTAAATACAGAGAATTCCCAGTATTCAAAAGGTAAAAGGGAGGCAGAAGCCCGCACCGGGGCCATTAAAGATTTAGAAAGGCCCTTCATCAGCGGGTTGCCCAAGAAATCAAAATCAAAATCGAAACGAAAGTGAGAGGAGCGGCGGAGTGACAGGTAGAAAGAGCGATCCCAAGACCCGAACGGGGAACGGGAAAGATCTCTCCGAAAAGGAAGTGAATGAGGAGAAGGCGCAGATTCCTTACACAGACCTGGTAAGCTTTTGTTCGAATGTTCATTCATTCATTCAGAATTTAGGGTCTTAAGCCGAAGCAGCTGGCTCTGGGAGGGATGGTGCCATGTTCCCTCTGACAGCCTCTCTCTCTTTCAGCCTTTTCAGAGCTTCTGGAGCTGAATTCTCATTCTGAAGCTGAATCTGAATATGAATATGAGAACAATTCTACTGCTGATACTGCTGGTATGGGTTCAAATACCTTAAGCTTAACGCTTAACGAGGCGACCATCTTTTTGTTTTCTCATTGAAATTGTTTATTGTTCGGCTGGGCGGCTGTGAGCGCGATGCAAATGTTGTATAAAATTCAATAAAAAAACTGCGAAACCAGTTTTATCAGTTCGGTTTCTCAGTGAAATGTTGCCAAATAATATACGCTATATAAACGCCT
Organism: Drosophila trapezifrons; assembly: GCA_018874455.1. Lineage (NCBI taxonomy): Eukaryota > Metazoa > Arthropoda > Insecta > Diptera > Drosophilidae > Drosophila > Drosophila trapezifrons. The sequence continues at coordinate 5,424 of JAEIIF010024862.1, forward strand.
ATATATAAAAAAATATAAAATACAAAAAAATCACCGAAAATCGTCAAGAGTTCGGAGAGCTTCATGTCCCAATCATCATCATCCAGCGTTTGTTGTCTTTGTCGCCGCTTCTTTTTTTTATTTGTTTGCTTGCCTTGCTTTTTTCCCCCCTCTGGATTTTCTTTATATTTCTTTTTTTTTTCACTTTTTATGTGAGATTCAATTAAAAACTTTTGACCAGCAATTTCATAAATAGTTGCGAGGGGAAAATGGAGTGGAGTGGCGGAGAGGTGGCTCGGCCATCGCCAACCTGTTTGATGTTAATCAATTTTCGCAACAAATTTTTGCACTTGCCATTTGCCTTAGCGGAACCAAAAAAAAAAAAAAAAAAAAAATCATTAAAAAATAAACGTAAAAACGTATAAAAAACAAGATGCGAATGTTTTTGGAAAAGGAAACATGCGCTAAATAGAGCCGTACAAGTATCTATTTACGTTGTTTTTATCTCGTTTCTCACTTGCTGGAAATTACTTAATATGCATTTAGCCGTCGTGCTTCGACCTTACATAGCTTATGCTTTTTTGCCGCTTTTTTCAGTTGCTTTTTTGTTGCTTTTTTGATCGATAGTCGAGAGCCGCCGCCGCCGCCACCAAAAGCGTTTCCGCTGCGGTTTTCGTTGGCCGGCCATCAGCGATCAGCGATCAGCGATCTCTCAGCCTCATCATTATTGCCATAAGCCATTGATTGTGGCCGCCTGGATAATTATATTATCAAAACCTCGGGTTCTGGTTCTCAGCCGTGTGATCTGCCAGAAGTGCTTTCGGCTCCAATCCCAGTCCCAGTACCAATCCCAGTTCCAATCCAATCGCATCCAATCCGATCCGCTGCTGCTTTCACTGCTGACTCAGCCAGTGGCAAGTTGCTGGCTCGGCTTTTTCCTCTTCTGATGGCTGATGGCCGCGGCTGCCACAATCGGAGACCCAACCGACTATCTGTCATTTTGATTTTCCGCTTTTTTGCAGCAGCCCAGAGCACTCTGGGGCAAAAAGCGCCACCATTTCCTGACTTATCTAGTTGGATTTAAAGAAAAATCTTAGAGAAACCTACATTTTTTGTAAAGGAAAGAAGTCAAGAAGCTAATATGTAACTTGGGACAGGGCTTATAATATATATACAAGTTTCTATATATCTTAGGTAGCACGTATGACATAAATAGAAAATTTAACAGTAGAATGTTTATTGAGAGAACGTGTGAAAATTAAAAAAAAATATATATAAATCAATATATATAAATGTAGAATATAAAAAATAGTGAAAACTCTCTTGAGCGGACAAATGGCAATGGCGGACAGAGGACTCAGGGGTTGTTGTGGGTTGTAACTGCGACAATAGGGGTTTTTATGAGAGCCTATATTTTATAATATATTTTTAAACCTTTGTATAAAACATTAAGCCTTTTTTGAGCTTAAAAATTAAAAGTTCTCTCTTGAACGGACAAAGAGTTGACTGTCCGTTGAAGTAAGTTTATTGCTGCAAATCCGTAAGTAATATTTTTTAGGAGCTTCATGATAAGGTGAATATATTTTTAAAATAATTTGTATTAAGCACAAAACACACACTCTCCGTAAAGCGGACAAAAGTCGGTCTTGTCCGCATAAGAGAGTTTTGTGCTTAAATTCTCTAACTAAAAGGCTCTTCAAAACCTACATTTTCCCCCATCTTTTCCATATCCTTTACCTTTCTAAACCCAATTTTTTCTTATATTTCCCATATCCTTAATTTATCCTTAGCTTTTCCCCATCCTTTGCCCCACTGTGCAACGTGTGAATTTTTGCAGTCGACGCGAGTTTCTTGCCCCCAGCACACCGGCATAATTTACCGTTTTGGAGCACTAGCTGTGGCTTTATCCGCCGCAGATCGCGGAGATCGGAGATCGGAGATCGCTGCGGTGGCTCGCTGGTGTTGCAGTGGCAAAGTAAGTGAATTTCAGATGCAAACGGAAGCGGCAAGGGCCACAGAGAGCGAGGGATAGAGATGAAACCGACAACTTACCTAGACAACGACCTCAATTAGCGAATCTGTTTGGGCCGCGTCTCTGGCCATGGTTCGTTCTAACTGCCTCTTGATGGCGATGGCTTAATGGCGCTCTCTTTATTTCCTGTCAGTTCACATGCATCGGTCCATAATGCCTGTGCCCAGGTTTAACAGCCCCAACACATGCACTCTCTTTTTCTTTCGAGTATTTCTTTTTATTATATTTTTTTTTTGTAAGCACTTTCAAAAAAAAAAAATTAATGTAAAAAAAAAAAAACTAGACCAAACCGAACACACACACTCTGGGCTTGCACTTACACTCGCGTCGCCAATTAAAAAGGCACGTAACGTATGCAAATTATAGACAAGGCTGTGGCGAAGAATTCGTCCCCTAGATTCTTCCCTGCCTGCGATTCTTCAGCGTTGTCGTCTTCGGCCCGCGAGAGAGTGAGACGCAGCGTAGCGTCCGTTCGGCACGAAACTCGTTTCTCGACTGAGCGGCTCAGTCAGCTGAAAAGCTGAAAGCTGGAAGCCAGCTGCTGCTGGAACAGCTGACTGCCAGGCAGCTCTCTCTCTCTCTCTCTCAACCCTCTCTCTCGGCCCTCTCTCAGCCCAGATCCCAAGCCACCCGCCCGCCCGCCTCCCGCCCCCAGTTGGGTTTTTGGAGAACGCACGCACGGGCGGGCCCAACCCAGGTCTCCACGGGGGAATTACAATTAATTTGACCAACATTTCGATGTAAGAGTGCTCTTTCTAGCGGGGAGGGTATTCCAGATATTATATCTAGAATGGGAGCTATATAAATACTATCTAGAATTATCAGAGGTATTATTTTTGAAGCCTGAACTTGAATTGTTATGATATATCTTAAGTTTTCCACTAAGTATCATCATTATACCTTGGAAATATCTGTTGAACTCTTTAATAATTTCTTCTGCAAATGAAATATATGATATATATTATATTTAGGTTGAATTCAGTATGTATTATTTATAAAACCTGAAAACAATAATATATAAAAGATACTTATTCCCCAAAAGAGTACCCAAAGCTTCGATCACTCTCTCCCAATGTTCTCTATTTATTTTGTGATTGCATTGAGCGATAGACCCCGCACGCTAGATATATGTATAATGATACAAAGGCCCAAAGACTCTCCCAAGGAATTCATTTACTTTGTATTTATTGTATATTGAATTTATTTGGATGCTTTTTCTTTGGAATTTGTTCTTTATATAATTGAATTTCTTAATGAATTTCAAGAGGAAAATTCATACGGACTCGTACTACTCTGCTAAAAATACCCAAAAAAAAAAAAGAAAAAAAGAAAGAAAAATGGACTCGAGGGCTTACAAGGTAATATATCTATCTCACGTGGCTGTAAACGGTGCTGGAGAATCAATGAATGACTCGTGAGTGGTGTGAGTGTGAGTGTTAAATGCCTAATAACCCGATCTCTCTCGCACGTACGTACTCACTATTCAAAAGTAATTCGTATATGTCAATTATATAACTACTATATAACTAGAACTATTTAGATCCATGTATATATATTAGATTTTCTATTAAAGCTGATAAATGTACTTGATCGTTTGTTATTAATTCGTATAATTTGTTATATTCATTTTCATATTTTTCAAAACAAACAAGTTTGTGTTATTCGTTTCCTCGATTTCAATTTCAATTACAATTTCTATTACAATTTCAATGTGAAATGAACTACCAAGATTCCCTATATATATATATATATTGTATATAAGATCTAACTGATGCAAAAGTTTCGCTTGTAAATAGTTGAGAAAAACGTGGAATTTAAGTACTAAAAATTGTATTACGACGACTAACTCTGACTTTGACTCTACTGCAAACTGCGCTCTGAGGCTGTGGCCGTTAATTTTAATGTTGCCGTTAACGTTGACGTCAACGTTCATGTTAATGTTAATGTTAATGTTAATGTTAGTGTAAATGTCTTGTAGTAAATGTTATGTATAAAGACAACTACGTTAAGCTACCCATACAATAGTTCATTGGATACGTAAGGCAATTTCACACTGTTAATTCCGCGCAACATAAACCCGAAACGGCTAAAAGCTATAATGGATGCCGACTTTGTCTCTAAAAAAATACATATGTCAGTGTGCGGAATTCCCCTAAGTCCTAATCATTATCTTTTTTTGGCTGGATTCCGATTCCGAGTGCTTGGTTGTGCCATGTGTGTGTGTGGGGTGTGTGTGTGGGGTGTGTGTGTGGATGCCTCCTCTGACTGCCATTCGTTGTCTAGTTTGTATTTGGCTGGGACTCCGTTCCTCGTTTCCTCGCTTCCTTGGCAGGAGAATCGATTCGATATCTTTATCGATTACTTATCGATATCTGTTTTTGTTGGACGCAAATTGGACGCCTAGAGCTGCCCGAGATCGTTGCGATTCGGGGGATTCGCTAGCTACAAAGTCGTATCAAAAAACTTAACGTACTACTAAGTGTCTTCCGCTTCCTCAAGTGTTTCTATATCTTCCTTGTTTTTTAAGTTCCTTGATATGCACCTGGCGGCAGTTGCAGTCGATAGCTGTACCTATCGACGGGCTGTCCCGTGCAATTATTCCGTTTTTCGTTATCGTTATCGTTCTGATCGCTGATCGGCTTCATAAGCTTAACTAAAGTCTACCCTTAGAACACAGTAAGTGAGGGGATGGTGGAGATGGGTGAGTGCTTCTTCCGGGGATTCCCCTTAGCCTGCGACTATTTGGGACACGGAGTTGGTGCGTCGGCGTTTGGTGATCTGCTTCCACAGGCGGCGGTTCAGTGATGGCTTGTCCTGTTAGGAATATATTTAATTTAATATTTAATTTAATTTAATATTGTATAATATTTATAGCTTACGTTATCCTTGCGCGGCGACATCTGGGCCATCTCCGCCGAGTCCTGCTGGGCCTGCGACGACGCCGGCAGCTTCTGGAGCAGCAGGCTGCTCTGGCTGTGGCTCGGTTGGGGCTGCTCGCCCGCGCCGTCGGAGAAGTTGGGAGTGCTGCTGGTGCTACTGGCGGTTATCTCGGAGTTCCGACGCTTAATGAAGTTTATTCTGGCAAAAAGAAGAGGGATCTTATTGGATCACAAACATATATCCTGCCCGAGCCACTTACAATCGCTTGGACCTGCCCACTTCGGTCTCAAGGAATGCCTCAGTCATTGCTGTGGTTGTAGTGATGGCTCCCGCTTCGTCCATCGAAGTAGTACTCCTCGTCCTCGTCAGAGAGACTGCTGCAGCTGCTCGGGTCGGCCAGTAAGAGTCGCGTCTCGTTGAATCCGCCATCGGTATCGCCGTCCCCATCGCCTCCATCTCCGTACGCATCTCCGAAGCCATCGCCACCAGAGTCGTGGACATTGTGGATGTCTCCCTGACTCGACAGCCACTCCTCGATTGAGACATGGAGTATATCTTCTCGCGTCTCGCTAAGATTTCCAGATCTCCTAATTTGCTCCCGTCTCTGTTGGATCTGGAGCCGGTGTTCGCGTCGCCGACGCTTCCGTTCCCGCTGCCGCCGGCTCGAGCCGCAGATCCACCAACGCTCCAGCCCGCCGGATGCGGATGTCGATGGGTTTGCACTTGCGGATGCTGAGGCTGGTCTTCGCCGGCACGGATTGAGCCACCAGCGGCGCGAGGACTGCCGTGGCTGCTGCTGTTGGTATTGCTGTGACTGTGACTGCGACTGCGACTGCGACTCAAGGCCGCGCCCGCCGAAAGGGGGCGGGGCCGCCGGTTCACCGTCGGGGTGTCCATCTTTGAGTTGCGATGTTGAGAGTACGATATGACAGCCTCTTTTGGCTGCACTCGGTTCGTGGCTGAACGACTCAATAAATCGCGACCCGTCAGACGATGAAATGTGGAGA
>JAEIIF010024867.1:0-12903 GCA_018874455.1 Drosophila trapezifrons
TCCTTTCTTTTTTCATTGTTTTTTTTTCAAAATCTTTTTAAGCATTCTTGTTTCTTATATCATATGATACCTTCCATGACAAGTTGGCAATTGTTGTGACAATAAAATTGTTATTTTTATAGTTTTTCACACAAATAGTAGAAAAACCCTTTATTTATAGAGCCAAATACATTAATTAAATACCTAATTACATAGTACTTGAAGTTTTCTCTGCGTGTACGCACAAGTACTACGTGTCGGTGCGCAATCTTTGGGATAGGCCGCGAACCATCGACATTAAAGAGAGGAGAAACCATAGTTAACATTTTCGCTACTTGAACGAAGGCCAATTGGCATCGTTGGGCAAAAAATACCCATGCCCTTGCCCCTGTCTATGTTGCTGTCTTTGTGCCTGTGCCCATCCCTGTCCCTGTCCCCGTCTCCATCCCTGTGCCTGTGCCGAATGATTAACTAAAACCTTTTATCCATTTCATCTATCTTCCAGATTGGCAAGCAGCCGGCGCCCTACTACGTGGGCTCGTCGCAGACCCTGCCCCGCGGCATGTACTCGTCCGAACGCAACAAGGTGTCGATGGGTGCGTAGCGTAGTCGTTGATCCCTCCTAACTAACTCCTGTCCCTTATGCTTTCGTTCGGAGTAGTGGCCGCCCCCTCTTTTAAGTTGACCATTGACCGATCCTCCCCAGCTGCAGCTGCTCTTCCTCCCAGCTCCCTCCCCGGTCGCCACTCTCCTTGGAGGGCTCATGGCTTGCCAGTTCCGTTCCGTTCAGTTCAGTTCCATTTAGTTCAGTGCAATCCCGTGTCTAAATATGATTCATGTCCATTCATTAACCAAACTCGACACTCACACCCGAATCCAACCACCAACCACCCGGTGTGAATGAAGGAGCGCCTGTGAAACCACTCAGATCACTCAATCCAAGGGGTAGCATGGAGCCCCTGTTTCCCTACACCCCGGATCAGTTATACAGCATTCCAGGTACACGAGAATTTGCCTTTCTATATCCACTTATAGCTAAGAGACTGACTCAGTGTGTGTGTGCGTGTGGGGCCGACCAGTTCCTAAACATGGGGAGCAGTCGGTCGCCCACATTCCACGCCATTCCACACACATTTCACACACGCGACGACACGCGGCTATCATCCATTGGCTACCTTCCATTGGCTCGCTTCTTGCATCGCTAGAATCGCTGCAAATCCACCATCTATATATCTATCTATATCTATGTATCGGAATGCGTTCCAATCATGCATCCCCCATCCGTTTCTGTTCGAATCGATCGTTCTCTAGCGTTTATTGTTTCTTTTTAAATTCGAAATTAATCACTAATGCTACGTGTGAGAGAGAGGGCCCAGTGCCAAGTGCTTACTGCTAACCCAGCCCCGGCTCCCTTTCCAGATGGATACACCAGTTCCCCGGAGCGCAGCAGCCGCGGCAACTACGAGGAGCCCTACTACAGCCAGTACGGCACGCGGGGCACTGTCGTGGCGCCCATCATCGACGAGGAGCAGAGGTGAGTAAGGGAAGGAGGCATCACTACAGCACAATCTAAACCTATTCCCTACCATCCACAGCGACGGAACCATGACGGAGGATCAGTACGCCCTGTACGGCATCAAGGTGGGCGGAGGAGGAGCCAACCGCCTGGCGCACCGCAACAACCAGATCTACGACCCCACTAGGTGAGCATTCCCCAGCGCTGGCCACCGCGCACGGCGTTCATGTAGGAGGCATAGTCCTGCAGCAGCAGGTCTCCTGGGTTTCTTTTAAAGGAACGCTTGCTGCGCCGATATATCTTGATGCGCTTGACATTGCCTAGGGACGAGGTGGTGGCCGTGGCCACCGGATGGAAGTAGGTGGTGCCCTTGCTCTTGATGGCCTGCACAATCAGGCAGAGCAGGTAGCCGCCGAAGGAGAGAAAGGACAGGGCTGTGATGCTGATCTGGAACAGGGTCTGCAGCTTCGAGGGCTTCTGCTCGACCCAGGGCGTGGGAGAGTGATGATGATGATGCGGATAATGCGACTGCCAGGGACCACCGCCAGTGCTGTCGTGCTCACCGCCCCTGCAAGGAATGGATTAGTAGCTGGCTATCGGTTATTATAGTCCGAAGAAAGTCTCTCACCGATCGGCGCCCATCAGGGCCATTCGCTCTGGCATCTGTGACCCCGTGTTGGACTCTTCTCCCTCCGGGCAATCCGTGGTGGGAGCTGGAAAAGCTTCGCCCGGCGATATGTCACTGTTCAGGGACATTTCCGCCATTCTCTGAACGGACTTCTTAAGCAGCAGCAGCTCGTCCACCTGAAAGTTGGCCAGGCAGCGGGCAAACCGAGCTGGCGTGCCGACCACTGTGCGAATTTTGGATTCGTCATGAGTCCACCAGGGCCGCCAGGGTAATTGCCCAATCGATTGGTTTTGGATTGGATCGGAATGCTACATACCGCTGCAAGTAGTCATGCTTTTTGCTGCCTGCTGTCTGAGCTCGCTGCTCTCTATGATCGGTGATCGGTGCTCTCTGTGATCGGTGATCGGTGATCGGTGCTTACTCCTCAGTGCTCACTCCTCAGTGCTCAGTGGTTCTGGCAACGACCCAACTTACCAGCCACCGACTGACGACTGCTGCTGCTGCTGTTGCACCTACTGTAGCAACTGCAACTGTTGCAGCTACTGTAGCTGCTCTCCTATGAAGTACTTACAGTTGAATTCTTGCCAGTTTCGGCTTCGGTTCACGCTCCAAGTGCTGCGACCCCCGTTTCGACTTTGATTTCGATTCCGATTCCAATTCCGGTGTCTAAGCCTTAAGCCTAGGCTTGGCTGCGCAACTGGAGCGATGCAAACGGCGACAACGACAGCGGATGTGTGGCCCAGTAAGCGCGGTGCCGCTAGATGGAAACACGCAACGAATGCCGGCTTCTAGTTCCGACAAGCTTTGAGTTTTTGAAAGTCTACAGGGTATTTTTTTTTTTTCTGTAAGTTCCCAGCTATTTCATATTTGCTTTTGCTTTTACTTGCAGGCCCGAAGACTTGCATCGCATACGCGTGGAGCACATGGAGCGGCAGCTGGCCAACTTGACGGGGCTGGTGCAGAAGGCCCTGGTGAACCAGAACCCGCAGATCGGGCCGCTGTCGGTGCCCACATTGGATTCGAACTATCTCGTCGTGCCATCCCAGATGCAAGGTATGTTGGCGGACCACCTCGTTCCGGTTGGATTATGTCTTGTAGATGTTGTAATCGGCACCCGCTTAGCTTTGGAGCAACGACTTTGGCAGAGCACCGCCTGCACTGCTTCCGATAAGGAGCAACTCGCCCTCGCCCTTGCTATATACTCTCATGTTCGCGGTTCCAGGTCCACAAGGGTTCCCATCTAGATATCCCGGTCGATCTTTGCTACAAGTCTTGTCTCTGCTCTTCTCTTCTCTTCTCTTTTCTTTTCGACTCTCCCTTTCCCAGCCAACGGCTCCGGAGACGAGCTGTACATTCGGGAGAAAGCTCCCAAGTTGGGCAAGAACTCGTGCCGTAAGTGTGACCTAGAGATGCCTTACCCAAAAGATAAAAACCAGACATTGCATGCCTTGACCTTGTCTTGCAGAGAAATCCGTGTCCTTTGAGAAGTCCGTATCCTTTAGCGATGACATACAGGGAATACCCAAGTCGCATACTCCTCTACATGCCGGTAATTCTTATCACTGATCACTAACTCTTAGGGGGGGGGAGGTATTCACCAGCTGTGAAGAAGATAAGTAAGGAATCTGAGGCATAGCTGGGCTTTCTGAGAGCAGAGCTCGTAAATAACAGTCTTGAACCTTCGAATCTTCAGTCTCCCGGAACCAGAACCCTTTTCTTTCTCTTCCTTTTGGTCTTTGGGGAGTGTTCTCAGTAGATCTTTTCATTTTACGCTCTTTTATTGAGAGCAACTCAGAGAGCAAAGTCCAGCTGTTATTTGCGAGCTCTGATCTCTCTGACAAGATCATAAGAGCAGCTGGTGAACACCAATGCCACCTCCGCTGCCCCATCCTGAGGAGGGGGCAATGGAGTTGGAGTGAGTAGAGATCATACAAAGCAATCCTTTTCCCTCTCGCGACGCCCTCTGCCACGGACAGCTGACACGAAGCCTACCAAGCCGGCCATCAAGTCGTCTACCCTGCCACGCACCTCGTCCCAAGGTAAGAACGGCCCCCCCACCACCACGAGTCACCCACCACCACGCATGCCATCAGTCAAGCACCACTCACCAGTGACACACTCATGACCTTACCCTGACCACCACTTGGTTTCTCCTCCTCCTCCTCCTCCATCCACGGCCATCGCAGAGCGCGACCGCCTCAAGCCGCCGCCACCGCCGAAGCCGATCGTGCTGGCCCAGACCGCTCATCCCAACTACCGGGCGGACATCGCGCTGGCCCCCGAGGTCTACAACCACCTGCGGGGCCTGCAGAAGAAGGCCAAGGACCTGCGCATGGAGGTGCGCACTCTGCGTCGCCTGTCCCAGGCCCAGGCCGTGGCCGTGCGGGAGGACATCAAGGGCACCTTTATGCGCATCCGCGCCACGCTGTTGGCCAGCAGCGGCAGCTTCTGGAGCCACCCGAGCGACCAGGACACCACACGCATATCGCGCGAGGAGGAGCTGTACAAGCAGGAGGTCATACGTCTGGAGAAGGACCTGAGCGACCTCGAGGCGTCGGTGGAGAATCTGCGCGGTGAGGTCATCAATCGCCGCACCCGCGTCAACATGACCGCCGTGGAGGACATGGCCCTGGTGCTGAGTCGGGCCAGGTAAGAGCCGCTGGCCAGCGACCAACCCCATTGCCCCCTCTACTCTCTGTTCTCTTCGCTTTTCGTTCTCTTAGCAAAACCGTCGCGGAGCTGAAGCTCAAGTTCCCAGCGCTGTCGAACGGCCTGCGCTGCATCCTCTCGGACGAGATGGAGAAGGTGGTGCGAGAAGAAAAGTTCCTCAAAGAAGAGCCCGACCGCCTGGAGTCGGCGCTGCGCCGCTGCAAGAAGCTGACTGGCACCCTGGTGACGCTCAAACGGTTTGTAGGCCCCGCAGTCATCCGTTCCTTGCCCGCTCCCCTGCCTCACCTGATCAGGCGCTCTCATCCCTTGGTCTTCTCATTTCCCAGCTTGGCGAGCGTACAGGAGCAACGGCTGCCGCCCAACGAGCCGACCATCAGCGAGGAGCCGCCGCGGTCCGCGGACATCTCGGCGCAAGACAAGGTAAGTGCCAAGCAGCCGCTGCCGAGGTCCGGGGAGGGACAGAAGAGGAGACCCGTACCCGTGGTGGTGCTGCGACAGTTACAGTTACACTAAAAAAAAAAAAAAAAGCTAGTTCAAAAATCCAAAAATCCAATTCCAAGTCTATGGGAGAGAGCGCCACGAAGCCCGGCCACACCTCCACCTCCACCTCCATTGCTCCACCACTTCCATATACTTATATACATATTATACTGCTACAGAACGTGTCATGTCTATATATACATATGTATAAAAGTATTGCTCCCACTATTTCTATCGCAGAGACTAGTTGCTTTCGTCCTACCATGTATCGAGTTTGCTATGCTTGCCATTTCGAAACCACCTCACCTCCAGTGCGAGCCGATGATCCGATGATCTTTAGTGGAGCTGAGCTAGTCCTAGTTCCCCTTCCGTCCGTCCGCTCTCTATGTGCCACCCACATCCTCCAGAGAGAGAGAGAGTGATGGCTATGAAGCAAGTGTATGGTGTCTGTACATATATGTGAGTTCCAGTTCCAGCGGCGACTCATCCACTCAGAGTTTGAATACAAACCCGACCCGAACCGAACCTGAATCCATTACCCGAAACCCACTTAGTTGTATCAACTGAAATATGACCTTGATTTACGTTAACATTTATTCGTTTGTAGCCCTTGGTTTATATTTTGTGCGATTATCTTATAAATAAGTTGCAATTGGCTGTTGTTACATAAATAGTGTTTTGGTTCATCGTTCATTTCACACCAACAACAAAAATCCATTCAGCGCGAGTAACGAGTAGCGAGTAGCGAGAAGCGTCGAAAGGCGTCGACGAGTCGGCACACGTTGAGGTAGCGCCCCGCATAGCACCGCTAAGCACCGCGAAGCTTCACCGATCCAGCCCCTGATCCGACCCTAGCTACCTCTGACCCAGAGACCCACCCTCAAGGTCTTGAAGACCCTCTGAACCTCTGAACCTCTGACCCTCTGACCCTTCTCCTTCAAGCCAACTGTTTGAGCTTCTGCCTTGTCGGGTCCCACTAGATATTTGAACACACAACCAACCACAGCCACAACTACAGATTACAGAATATAAAAAAGAAACATAAAGAAACGAAATAACGCTTACCATCTACCCAGTTTATCAACTATCCAACCCTTATATCATCATCACATGCTGAAAACCCCCAAAGAACCAACAAGAAATTACAAATAAATTACAAAATAAGCAAACAGAAACACCACAGTTAATTTATATCAGCTTGACGTCTTTTAAAATGAGGTTTACCTTCGTTTTCTCTTCTTGCCTTTTCTCAAACATTTTGAATATCGTTTACCGTTTACCGTTTAACCGTTTAACCGTTTACCACAACTACTACAACTACAACCCACATAGTTTAACTGGCGATGGAGTTCAAACTTCAAAGAGGCAATTACTGAGTAATGACTGAAAATCCAATCCAAATATATGAAAAAAAAGAACATTTACAAAAACCATAAAAAAAAATCAAAACCAAAATCAAAAGCAAAAGTCAAAAAAGACAAAAAAAAAATAAACAAAAAGAAAAAACTGAAACAAAAGAAAAACAAAAAAAAATATATAATTAACAAACCAAAAAAAACGAAAACCAAAAAGAAAGCAAAACCCTTTTGAAAAAGATGCAAAATCATAAAAACTAAGTTGATTTTCCTTTTGCTAAACATAATTTGCTCTGCATTAAACATACTAGTTTATATTTTGTATACTATTTACTACTGCTATCAACTTCTAACTAAACTAATACTCGTACTAAACTCAAACCCATATCAAACTTCATCCAAGCTGTCCATAAGCCACCAGAAGAGTACTCCCCATAGCCAAAAATAACCAATAACCGATAACCAATAACCGCCACCCAAGAAACCAAGAAACCAGAAAACCAAAAACCAAAAACCAGAAAACCAACAACCACATCCATGTTCTCGTATGTACATATGTATCAATAAAGCCCATTTGAATGACTGTGTGTGTGTGCCTACCATTCAAGCCCCCCTACAACGACTCCTCGGGCCACCTACCCCAGATCCTTCCACCATTACCCAAGATCCCTCTTCCACTTCGTTAGCATCAGTTTGCCAGTTGCAAGGACTTCTTTCCCGTGCCAGAATCTTTTCCAGAGTTGGTCAGTCGTCAACCAGGTAGGAAACGATGGACAAATATCGCTTTACGAGGCGACAGCAAACTTTGCCAACACTTTTTATAGATTTAATTTCCCAAAAACTTAACTCTTAAACTTAAATTCTAATCCTAAACAAACCGAGTATGAAAATGTACATTTTGTAAAGACATTCTTTCTGTTTTTTGGCCCAAAACCAAAGCTATCAACTTCAGTCTATCAGATAAATAATAACTAACTAACACTTACGATCATAACTCACGCAATATCCCCAACCTCATCTTGGTGTGACACCACATTTTCTGTGTCTGTGTGTTTTTAACATATTAATACCGGATCTAACTTAAGATTTATGTGCCAAGTAAGCTCGACTATGAGATATGTGTGTTTACATTCCATTCCCGATGACCATTACTCGTCTAGTTAAATACCTGGAGTACCATTGTTATTATGCTCATGTCCATATACGCGCTTTTCCCTCTTCTCTCCGCCCAGTCCATTCATTACCTCCATCGCGCACTCTCCATGTGTTTCTAAGAAGCAGTTCCTAACTTCAGAAATTTAGAGTGAATGTTGTCAGACACCGTCGTCCTCATCGATGAAGGGAGCCTTGCCCACTTTTGTTTGTCCCGAGTCCGTGTCCTGCGCCTTTTTATGTTTTTATTTGCGACTCATCTCACCCAGCCTGTCACCACACCCCAATCCGTTTCCGTTTCCGTACTCTCTGAGTTTTATTTTCAGTGTTCGCTGCTTTGCAAGTCTTCTGTTGGTGTTCGTTCCTTGTTCTACATGTTGTCTTGTCTTTGTCGCCTCCTCCTTCTACCCGTTAAGATCGCCCCTTAAAAAACCTGATTGTCCGGGGGGGTCATGACCCAATAAAAAGTCAGTTCGAGAAGTTCCCACAGTGACTTGAAGCGAGTTTTTGGTCTGCACACATTAATTAGATTAATTAAATGAAAGTGGAAACAGGAAGTCTACTTCACACGCACAGATACAGTTACAGATTCAGATACAGACTCATTTACAGATTCAGATACAGATTCAGATACAGATTTGCAATTACAGAGACACTACCCAGGTGCAGACCAATGCCCCAGGCTCCCAGTTTCCCCCACTTAAGTGTTGTTTCTCTTTCCCTATAAGGACACAGTCGGAGAAGAATCGGTTTAACATTTAATGGATATATACTCTTGTAGTGCGTGTGTGTGTGCGTGTATATATACAAAAATATACGAATTAGATACATACTGTTCCTATATATGTACCCCGTTTATGTACGTACACACCATCAGCCTTCAGTTACTTCCTCAACATCCAAGCCCCTCATCCAACCATCCAATCCCCGGAACCATTACCATAACCATAACCACTCTTAGTACCTTACAATTAATCTTAATCAGACAAAATCGAACGGCCAATTGTATTGCAAACAGTCATCACTGTTCAGTCACTGTTCTCACTCATCGTTTGTTGTCTTTGAAGTTTCAACAATCTATCAACCATCAGCATAAGCATCTCAGCCTCAGTCAGCCATCAATCACTACTTGCCCATCCCTATTCCCATGCCTCATAGCTCATATATCATCATCGGCATCATCAGAGAACTAAGTACCAATTAAGCCATTACCAGCACAGGAGCGGAAGCTAGAGCTGTGCGAAGGAGAGCCTCTCCTCCACAGCAGACACACTGACACAGACCCACAGACACACCCTCTGACATTCTGCATCGCAATCGGTGAAGACTTCCTCCATAGAGCATAGCCTGTGGTTTGTGATTAGCCAGAGAAGAAGAGAGTCCAAGTCCAAACCGGAATCGTAATCATTATTCTCAAACGCACACATCTCCCCTTCCCAACCCCCCAAAACGCTGTTTCAAACGCTGCCTTCGATCGAAGCTCTTCGTTCTATACTTACATACTCGTTCGTCCCACCTGCTTGCCTGCTTACCGTACTCTGCCGTAGAAATATCGCTTTCCATCCACGAACCACGACCACGACCACGAACCACCCACTCCACCTATGTAGACCGCTTCCTTTGCTTGCTGCCTGCGAGGGCGCCCAGTATCCCTGGTCGGGCGCCACTTTGTGTTTCTATTCGTTTCGGTTACAGTTTCACTGCATGATCCTATGAGTCCTAAGCTAGAGCACCTCTAAGATGCCCTCCAGATGCATTTGATTTGTTTGTTTTGGCTATGTAATCGATGTATATGTTGCTGGGTTGCTGCCGTTTCAGAACCGTGTATGTGTAATCCGATTATACTATATATATGTGTCCCATTACTTATACTATATGCTATATATATCATGTATTATGTACTTGTACTCGTACGATCGCCTCGCGGGAGCCGCATTAATGCCCCTGTTCTGCCTTGCCACCTTGTGTGTTCTTGTAGCCAATCCCAACACCCAGGATGGGGTCGTTCACTCTCGGCGGGGGACTCGCACCCGAAAACGCACTCGATGCTCTGCTAGACGAGCTCAAAACATTCTCCAAGCCAATTGCCCAGCAGCAGCAGCAGCAACAGCAGCAGCAACAGCAGCAGCAGCAGCAACACCAGCAGCAATACGAGGTGAGTGACCCGGCCAACCGCCACGAGGCGCCCTCCCGCAACCGAACTCGAATGGATCCAAGTCTTCTCCCCCAGATTCGCCCCGATGCAGCAGATTCGGCATCCGATGAGAGCGCCCAGGCCGCAGTACAAAGCACCGTCACCACGCAGATATCGCAGGCCCGTCTCTACACGGAGGCGAGCGTGAACATGCAGCAGGCGACCACCAGCAGCATGGTCATCGCTGTCGCCTCGGGCGGCATGCCGCCAGCCCAGCGCGGCGTGCTCACCCACCAGCAGTCGCAGCCGCAGTCGCAGCAGCAGCAGCAGCATCAGCAGCTAATGGTGCACACCAACATGGGCAGCCTGCGCCGCCTGCACTCCTATCCCAGCGAGTCGGACGGCGAACTGCCCCTGCCCCTGCCCCAAGCCCAGCTCCAGCTCCAGCCCCAGGCCCCGAATGGGACCACCAACGGTGGTGGTAATGGCGGCAGCAGCACCATCAAGCCACCCGTGCCCGAGCGAAACGCTGAATTGATCACCAAAGTGGGCCACAAGCGCATACCGCCACCTCCGCCGCCACGCACCAGCTCACGCAGTCCACTGGCCAGTCCAACCAGCCCCAATGTGCCACAGAACCAGAACCAGAATCAGAACCAGAACCCTAATCCGAACCCAGCTGCCGCCAATGTCAATTCGAATGCCAACAATGTCAGTGCCACAGGCGGCGAGTCGTTCCTCGCCAGCCTCGCCAGTGACACCTCGAGCGGGGACAACTCCAGCGGCAACGAATCCGGCAACGATCATGTCCAGCGCCAGGTGGCCCTTGAGATGCGTCATCAGGAGTTGCTGAAGAAGCAGAAGCTGCTGCAGGAGCAGTACCAGCGGCTGCAGCAGATGAGCAAGCTGCCCTCGGTGGATGTGGCCTGTCCGTCGCAGGCGCAGTCGCAGGCCCAGGCCCAGGCACAGGACATGGGCGGAAGCAACACGCTCCGCAAGCTGGGCAGCGAGACGAACATCCAGCAGAAGATCGCCGCCCTGAGCCTAGCCTGCGAGGCTAGTGGAGCCGCAGCCGCGGCGGCGGCTGCTGCGGCTGCGGCTGCTGCAGCTACCAATGGTAGCGGTGTGTTGGCCAGTGATGCTACGAGCGGTGCGATCGGTGGTGCTGGTGGCGGTGCAGTTGCAGGGGCGGCTGGTGCGGGCGCTGCTGCTGCGCACTCGAACTCGAACCAGAACCAGAACCAGACAGCCACTACGACTACCACTAAGCAGGTGTACGAGACGGAGATACTTTAACACAACTGGAAATTGGCGTGGAACGAAGCAAAAATTGACATTTAAGCGATGAGCGACCGCTCACAGCTCACAGCTCAACCTCACACATCCTTGGGCGAGTCCCCATCGTCTCTCCCTCCCCCTATATTTGAGTGGATCCTGGTCCAGCAGGGACCTTTCTCGAACGCTGACAGAGAACCGAACTCAGACACTAACCCGGCCCCGCCCCCCACTATCTGTAGTTACGAATGAATATTAATCCTGAACACACATCGTCCGTTTGCTAGTGCTAGGCGATCCTAGGCGATCCATCCTAGTTGTACTTACTAGCATCTAGCGACTAGCATCTATGTAATCCGAGAAGAATCAGAAGCAGCAACCGAAGAACGAAGGAGCGCGGCTGCAAATACGACTTTACAATCGAATCGAGAATCAAAAAAACCGTATCTGTAACTCATAATCACACTTTGTGCACCCCGGAGGAGAGAGGCGGGCATGGGCATGGTCATATGTAGAGCTATGCACCTCCCGACGATCCCAGATCCCCCCATTCCCAGATGAATGTATTTATATATGTATGTATTCGCTTACATTGGTGTACTTGTTGCATGTTGTGTTTTTGTTGTTGTTTCGATGAAATTGCACATAGAGAGAGGTGTAGAGAGAGAGAGAGAGAGAGAGAGCAGGCGGAGCAGGCTCTAAGGATAAGCATCTCTAAGGAGAAGGTGGAGATTGGATAGAGATAAGGAGCAGAGAGGCATTAAGCTCCCCGCACTAAGCCATAATAATATACATATATCGTTCTGTGTGCGTATGTGTCAATGCCAAAGCAGCACGCCACAGGACCCTCGCACACTACACGAGAAGAAACCAGGAGAATTACAAAGAATTACGAAGATTACAGAGGAAGAAGAATAACGAAGAATTACGAAGAACTACGAAGAATCCCGCAGCACAACACAACACAACACACACAGTCAGTCGTACGTATCCGATTTGCGATCAACTGTTATGTACAGATCTGCGTATGTACTCAAAAGTATATAGATTTTTCGATTATTAACCTTGGTTCCCATATAAACCATATATACCCCATATACCCCATATACGTGAGACTGATAGTTCTATATACACACATATATGTAGCTCATCAAGGATACAGTATGCAAAGTATGAAGGCGCGAAGATATTGTTGTACTCTTTAAACTTATTTTTGTTAATAACAAAATGTGACTAGCTAATTTTATTCCCACTTAAAGAGAAGCCAACACACACACACACACACACTCCCTCCCCTCCTCTAGAGCTCCCTATTACCTTGACAGGAGTTTCGGAGAGTGTATGAGAGTGTACTTCGGACTACCGACGACTAAGCGCCTATATAATGGGCGACAGAGAAGCTCTTTAGCCAAATGCATTTAACGCTACATCGAAGGCGCGCATGTGGGTCCCAGCCAAAGACCAATATAATCTCTAAGATGCCGAACGGCCATACGTTTGTCGTGCTGTATGGAAGCTATTTTTCAGCTGCTCTCTCTCTGACACAGGGCACAAGTTTTCATTAGAGGCTTGACAGCAACCAGAGGATTTTACGTAAGTGAGAGCAAGATGACTATACGCACTTTCAATGAGAGTATTAGTCGTCTTGCTCGCTCCTACGTAAAATCCTATGGTTGCTGTACATCAATTAATGTATTAAACTCTCATTGAAAGT
>JAEIIF010024879.1:0-10194 GCA_018874455.1 Drosophila trapezifrons
GTCAAGCCTCTAATGAAAACTCTAATTAATGACGTTTTTAATACAGTATCATAACACCATAATTAAATGGGAATTTATTTTGAAATAACTTGGACTCCGTGGGCACACTAATTTTTTTAAAATAATAGAAATTCGGCAGGCTAAAGATTAAATTAAATATTAAAATTTTGCATTCTTTTGTCTCATTTCCCAAACAAATAAACATCGAAATTTTCGGCTTGTTCTATTCCAATCTATCTAAATTACCGAAAATTGTATTTTTCGCTTTATTATTTATCAATTTGCAAGCCGTGGGGAATATATGTATTTTGGGCACACTGGTAATGGCACCTGACCAGGCTCAAAGTGGAAAATAACTTAATTGACTGGATGGACGCTGTGCGGGGAGGCAGCGGTTTCCCCCAGAGACTTTTCACCTACCCTTCCCGCTTTTCTCGGAGTTTTCCTCCCTCCTCCCGGCTCTTCTCTTTCATTTATTCTGTTTGCCCAACGCAGAGTTTGCGAATTGAAATTGGTTTCGTTGCATCGCAATGCAAATTTTCTGTTGCATACTTTCCGCCGAGTGCGAGTCAAACAATTTGCCATTTAATTGGCATCAAATTGGCCATGTAGACTTTGCTGGAAATTTAAGGGATTAGCTGCCATTCACTTGGAAGCTTGGCCCCGCGAGATTCCTACACAATAATGAGTGATGGGAAAGCTCCATCAAAAACGTTGGCAGCAACATTGAAAGCCACTTAATGCGGTTATGCAGCATCAATTTTGGGGCTAATAATGCCATTATATTCATCGAGGCTTGCCTAGGCTTCTAACTCCCTTTAATTGGAAGGCTTTGATTACCTGGTTGCCATAGTTATCCTTAAGCAGCTGCCTCCACTCGAAGGAGAAACAAAGGAATCCTTATCGGCTTGGCCAAACTAAATTCCAAAAGGGTAGTCAGTCCCCGAACAATGCAGAATTCTAATCAGAATGCAGGAGCCCCTTCACAATTCCCCGCTGGCCAATTGCCATAAATCCAATAAAGCCGTAAATGCAAATGCGGGCTTGCAGTTGGCGCAGCCATCGGATGGAATTCGTTGAGGTAGCAACTGTTTTTACACCGGCAACTCGCTGAATAAATACGTATATTGGTTCCAGGCCAAAAGGTATGGAAAAACTAGAGAGTTTTGAACTGAAAAAAAAGATTGAGGTATTTTTAAAAGCAAGAAATTAAAGAGAAGTATGAAAAGGGTCCCAGGGAGTTATTAAATATCTTACAGGTATTTTTTTTAAGCTAAATGCTTGCTACTTTTGGGTAGCTTGTCAGATTTATTTAAGGGAAAGCTAATAAGGTTTCAGAACTAGATGGGAAAAATCCCCTACCTTTAATTATTCCCAGAGATTTAAGTTATTTCCCCAAATACTAATCAATCTCTTTCACCTTTTTCCTAGGCCCTGGTCAACATGACGCTGCCGTTGCCAGCCACGGTTAAGCTGAGCACATCCCTCGCCGAGAAGCCGCTGATCGAGTGCAAGCCGGGCCAGAATGCGGCCACCGTTGGCGATGCCAGCCTCGACGGGATTGCAGCCGACTGAAGTGCATTCGCATTCGCATAACCAGTCGGTGCACGTGCATGCCACGCCCTCGACTCCACAGGAGATTCACCCGGACCGGAGTCCACACGGCCACGCCAAGCTGCCGCCACTGGAGCTGCTGGTGGAGAACAAGATTAGTTACAGCAGCTGCTACCAGCAGCACACGCAGGATCTCAAGAATCAGAGCAACAACCACATCGGCCATAACCATAATCACAGCCAGAGCCGTTCCAAGCGGAACTCACTGAGCAGCCCCTCGTCCAGCGAGGATTGTGTGAGCGCGGCCCGGGCCAGTGTCTTCGATGACGCCGCCGAGAGCTTTGTGATTAACTTTCCATCGGAATCGGCGTCGGCACAGCATCTGCTGCCACTGTCGGAGACGGTGCCGCTGCTCACCCACATTGAGGCCACGGTGGTGGATAAGCAGCGATCCATAAGGCTGAACAAGAATAGTGCGTCGCTTATCTTCACCAAGAAGGAGTTGTCCCAGGGAAACCACCATCACCATCAGCACCACCACCAGCAGAGACGCCAGCATCACAGCAGCCTCTACGGAGTGGGCAGGAAGCCCACCAAGCACCTGCCTCCCACTCGAGGCCAGCACCAGCGGCGTAGTCTGCCGCTAAGCTATAACAACAACAATCTGGTGACCACAGCCCCAGCAGCAACAGCAGGAGGAGGAGGAGTAGGGGTAGGAGCAGGAGGAGCTGCCAAGCTTGTGCCGCTCAAGCAGCACCACGGACCCGGTCACACGGCCCCACCCACGGCTAACGTTGTTGGTGGAGCAGCGGGAGCTGCGGCTCCGTCCGCCCGCAAACAGCTCTCCTACTCCTGGTACGCCCCCGTCTACAGTGCACTCGAGGAGGAGCTGGAGCAGGACTCGCGGGTGAGTACCATTGGCTGTAAATGTGAATGTCCCTAAACTGGATTCCGGATCCTTAATGCCTTTTACTGATACCTACTCTTTATGACCCACACAGGACTCCTCGCCAATCCACAATCTGGCCAACACAAAGCAGCACCAGCGCTCCGCCAGCCAGAAGGCCACCAGTGCCGCCTCCACCACCCTGCATGCCACGCCCCGCCACGCCCACGTCCACGATTCCGGCGACGCTGAGACAGTTGCGCTGCTGGACACGCAGGCGCGGAGCAAGGTCATCATTACCTCGGCGAATGGCGACGCAGGCGGAGCAGGAGGAGGAGGAGGTGGTGGCCTCGGCGGAGGCGGTGGCTCTGGAGCTGGAGGCGCGCTGGCAGTCAATGGAGGACCTGGCCATGATCTGGAGAGTTCACTGGGACTGTCCGGTGGCGGGCAGTTGCCACGAAGGCGTCGCTTCGAGAACTTTCTCAAGTCGCTGGTGGGACTCAAGGCCAGCAGCAGTCGAGCAGGAGGAGGAGGAGGCGGAGGCGGAGCTGCAGGAGTCGCAGCGCCAGGTGGAGGAGTGCCCGAGCGAGAGCGTCCTGCCTCGCCAGAGATACGGATCACACGCACTCCCTCCGAACAGGATGTGGTGCTCCGGGACCCCTCTGGCCGCCAGCTAGCCAACGGCCATGGGCGCGGCAGCCTGAGCATCAGCGGCTCGAGCAGCTCCCTGAATGTCGTCCAGCAGAAGATTTGGCACATCATGCGACGCGAGGGCAGCGCCAGCAGCTTGCACCAGGAGAAGTCCCAGTCCATTGTCCAGTACACGGGACTGCGCAAGTGCGAGACGGTCCTGGCCCTCACCCGTCAGTCCCAGTCGCAGAGTCACGGCCACGGCCTGAGCCAGAGCCGGAGCCAGGGTCACTCGCTGGCCGTGCATGGCAGTGGCATCTTCAGCTCGGGTGGCGTCGAGCAGATCCGGCCCCTGAATCGCCTGCGGAACAGTGTGAGCAGCATGAATGGCGTTGGAACCTGTTCGCGTTGCTCCAGCATCCTATCCCTGGCCGCCTCCGGCTCGCGATATTCCCTCTCCAATGGCTTTGCACCCAGGCCGGACTCGGCGCTGAATCACCTGGAAGTGGAGGAGCTCCTACAGCAGCAGCGTCGGAGTCAGGAGCCGCACATCAACGTGAATGCCCAGATCAGGCTCAGCGGTGGAGCAACTACCGGCTCGACCAGTCCCAGTCCGCCGTCCAATGTCACAACGGCCACGCTCCACTCCAGCTGCGCCGCCAATCTGAACCTCGAGGAGCAGCAGCAACAGCAGCAGTCGACATCGATGCCTGCCACGCCCGCGACACCCACACCCACTGGAGTAGCACCTGGCGGAGAACTGGCACCCTTTGGCACCGATCACGCCTACCCGCTGACCGTGACATCGCTCCTCTCCATGGCCAGTGCCAATCAGGCGGCCCAGGCCTGTTGTGTGCGGGACGGGATTGCGCTGAAGCGGCGAGAGATGCTCGCCTCGGCGGATGTAACACCCTCGGCGGGCACTCCGGCCACGCCTACTACGAACTTCCAGCCCTTCACCTGCAAGCTGTGCCTGATCGATGTGGAGGAAGTGGGCGAGGCCATGTCGCTGCATCACTGCGGCTGTCAGTTCTGCATCGAGGTGAGTCGAGTTTATGGATTGTTTTTTGATAATATTTTATTGGGAGAAGGTTCTTAGAACTCCAGAGGCTTTAAAACAAGATTTATCTTTGGAATTGAGATGTAAAATATTTAATTAAATTAAATATCTAAAAAGGAATTATAAATATCGTTAAAATAACTATTAAATCGAATGCTTAAGTCAAAGGTGCTGCTAAACCAAATGATTAATGATCACCTTGACCATTTCATGTTCATTTATAAACCTGTGACATGTGAAATGTATCTGCCATAAAATTATTAATAATCAATAACCAAAGGCACCTCTAATCAATGTCAACCTCAATTAAATATATTCATAAAAGCGTAAGGCAAATGGAAAGCTATATCTTAAAACAGATTCCAGTCGTTAATGAACATTTTGATAGCTCTATTTATTTAAAAAACCACCTTGAGGTAGACATCTGTTGAAATTTGACTAGTATTATCTAATAAACATCAGCTTGTTCTGCCTAAAAAGCACTTAAACAAACTTTGCATGAATATGGTATTTAAACAAATGGAGTTCTAACCAAACACGGGACTTAGCACCATGTGAAAAATGTATAAACCTGTCATGTACACTTTTCTCTACAACAGAAGTTCTGCCAAAAAAAGTAGACAAAGTTTCGGTGTTGAATATAATGTTTTGCATGGAGTTTTTTGTGACGCCAGCACAGTTTTTTATCAAACCGAATACTAAGCATTAGTTGGTAGATTCTGACATCTTTCAGGGGAAGTGGATTTCTGAGCAATAAATGCGATAAGAGATAAACTTTTGTACCCTGTCATGCCATTCTAATGCCTCCGAATCGTACGAAATGAATAGATTTTTATGCGATAATAATTTCCATTCGACTTTGCGGCTTAAGATAAAAATGTGATTTTATTTCCGCACACCAACCACACCCATAAAAATGAGATGGGTAAATTCCTTTAAGCCGCAAAAAGATTTTCCTGCGGTTTCTCCCGCTCATCCTCCTATTGATTATGGCCGCCGCACCTAGCTGCATATGTTAGCTTTCTTATTAGGATACTTTCTTCCCCACCACCCACCTTACCTTTCCAGGTGCACGAAGGGGGAAAATTGAAAAATGACGCCCAGGCAGACGCAATATCTTGCGGGGAGCCCGCTTCTGGCTGGCAGCTTAACCCAAAACTGAATGCTGGGCATAAATAAGGAGAAAAGCCGAATGTATTTTCTCGTATTTTCAGATATTTGATAACTTTTGCGTTATATATATATGTTATTAGGTTTGCACATGCTGCGGTGGCCTCTGTTTAAATTCTGGTATACATTTTCGTTGCGAAATATGAAACATTCACAGCCCGCAGCTTACAAATTTTGGCTTACTAAACTGATTCGGTTCAGTAAACACATTTAATCCTGTGGAATATATTGGGGAAAGCAACTTTAATTTACAATTTCCATTTGGCATAAAGTTAGTTTTGGTTTTAAATATGAAAACCCTTCATTACTAGCTTTATGTGGGAATTTCCTGTGAAAACTTTTAGCTTAATGTAGGTAGCTTATCCAACCTTTTAACCTAGACAGCTTTTAAAAATAAACAAGAAATATCTCGAGGCTTTGAAAGTGAAAATTAATATTATTCAAAGCAAAAGCAATGCTTTTCCTGCTTTTTTCCCCAGCATTTTCTCATAATTCGAAGCATTTTCTTGGCATTCGACGAGGCTAACGATGTTTTTCTGCAGCAGCTAAGAGAAAATATTAAGCAACATTTGCAAGGCTAATCCTCATCATCGTCTGCATCTGCATCAGCACGGCATCAGCATCATTTATTTGCTCAATTTGCATAGCAATTTGCTCGAAAGGAGAGAGCCAGCGGAAGGATGTCGTCGTCAGCAAGGGGTTAATGCTGCTGCTAGGTGACTCATCTGAGATGATGCTCGGGACGCTGGCTCTGCATTTTCGACGCTGTGCTAAGTAATTTCAGCAAAATGCGCTGCGTTTCCTGGGCGTTAGTCCTGCTAGAGTCCTGCTGTTCCCACTCACAAAAGCCCAGTCCCCAGGCCCCGGCACTCTTCCTGCTTTTACTTTACTCTACTTTGCCATAAACAAATTGCATTTGTCTTGAAAGGAGCGAGAAGGGAAAAAGGGGGAAAGTCTTGCACAAATTGCATGCAGAATTTTAAATAATTAAGTAAATGATTTGGCAAGTGTAGCAGCAAAGTTCCCCTATGTTTTTTTTTGTTGCCAGGGAATCTAATTTCATGTGTCTAAGAATAAGTCTTTCTTGAGCATAAATAAATTGTGCAAAATTCACACGTAAGAGCTGCAGGGAAACGAAGAAAGTTGTACAGAGAAAAATGTTTCAGTGATTAGGAATGTTAAAATGTGGTTTTATTATAATTTTTTTGAGCATTTTTAATATAAATAAAAGTTACACGTACGGGAAAGAGATGTTATAGTAAAGAGATGTACAGAATTTAAGAAATATGCAAATTAAACTGTAGAGTTCTTACTTTAAGTTAAGTTCTTTGGCAAATATTAATTCAAATATTAAATAAATATATGCAAAATACCTAGAAAGGATGGAAGATGATAATGGAAATTATATAACATATTTTTTGACAGCAAAAAACTGTTATTTGGGGTTTTTAACATTATTATAATTCATATTTCCTTAACTCTAATGCATTTCTGTATTATTTATTTAAAAAAATAACTAACCATACTCTCTGGAATATGCTTTCCCCTCCGCTTTTTATGCTGATTTTCCCAGAGTGCCCAAAAAAAAAGGCAAATAAACTTCCCACGGCGAAGGCACTAAATAAGCGAGCTTCATTTCGTGGCTCCTTGTTGCTCTGCAGGTGAAATTTATTATACGCACACACACCTGAGGCACACCTGACCGGGAAGGCATGTCCGCCAGGACGGCAGGACGTGAGCAGCCGACCCCGCCCCAGGATCAGTCCATCCTGGGAACTTCCGGTTACGTGTCTAATGGCTACAGATGTACTGCCGTGTCTTCGTGTCCTGGTCGAGGGCCATTTGTCAACCTTAAACCAAACTGTGTGCTGCCAGCCATCGAGTTTGTTTGCTCTTGCGGTTTTTCTTCTTTATATTTTCTCTATTTTCTGCGACCATTTCTGTGTGTTTGCCGCAAATTATGGCCAAACATTGCTCATACGCAGCGCTGGCCGCATTCGCCTAATTGAAAACCAAACGAAACGAAGCGAAATTTCAATGCAAACAACATTTTCATTTGTTTGCTCTCTTCTGCGGCTCGTTTTGTCTCTGTTTCTCGACTCGTCTCGTCTTGATGTTCCCATCTCGCTCCATATAACATTTACGATTCACTGAGTTGACAAATTCTGGGCTCCTGGAAAAAAAAACATAGAGCAGGAAAAATACTAGTCAGACATCAACGAAATAGCCAGAACAGCAGAACACGCTGGAGAAAAAAAAGGAGATGATGATATTTTGCTGGGGAACGGTATGTGTCACTCTTATGCAGCATCATCATAATTCACATTTAGTCTGGGGCGCGGCACACACCCGTTGCAAATGGTTGATAAATGCTATATAAATTGAGCTTGGAGTCGAGTCTAGTGAGCCGGGGGAAAGTTTCGCCCGGAGATTAATATCTTTATGGGGAGTCGCCGCCGATGCCGCCTCACCATTAATTCTTATCACCGATGTCGAGAAATTCAAAGCTCGCGATGTGGAAAAACATGCGTTTAATAGGAAATAAAATAAACTGAGTGGAAGATTTCTTGCTATAATAGTTGGCACTCAAATATTTATTAATGCTGATTTTGTAGGAGCTGTTTAATATGTAGCTTCAGTTTAATCTCTGAACAAGTTATCCTATAAAGTATTGTGGCCTTTCCTTGAGCTATAAACGCTTTATTATATTTATTTAACATTCCAAGTTTGCTCTCTAATATCTCTCACAGATATTTGGTACATATTTCCCCCTATTTCGCTGTGGTGCAGTTTCTAGTCAACTGTCACCGCCCGGGCACAGTTCAAATATTTTGCAGCTGGCTTGCCAAGAGCAAACTCTTCACGTGGCACTCATAGTTGCTCCATCCATCTGCATGTTACAGCCAGAGAAGAGGATGAGAGTGGTGGATAGCAGGGGCTGGGCTGCTCCTCCGTTGACTGCGCATGAAAAATGGCGACGCTTATTAAACATGCTCGAATGGACAGCAACGCATCCCGAGGAGGATGAGGAGCAGGAGCACTAAACTGGTAGAAATTTATGCACCAGCGATGAGGTTTAAACTCTGCCATTTGATGTGCGACCAGGAGGGGATTCCAGGGGTATGGGAATGGCTCTTAAAGTGGTTAAAAGGAGTGCGGTGCATTTTTATGGGCACGGCCACCACTAACGCTCATTAGTGTGTGCGTGTGTGCAATAAATTTAGAATAACAAGAGAGCTCCCTCTCCCCACCTCCTCTGACGACGACGAGGACGGGGACAGTGGGTCAGGCAAAGTCGGACAAAGCGAATCAGACAAAGTTGTCGTCGCCATCGCCGTCTGGCCTCAATTTCCAGCCCCTTTCAGTGGCTTTTGAATCCCAGGATCCTAGATCACGGGTTAAAGTTTTTACGAGGTTCTATAAAGCAGGCAACTTATTGAAATTTATGGTAGCGCCACTTATATCTTTTTTATTAAACTTTTGAAGACAATTTGGGTTTATTTGAGGCTGTTTTTAATTAAATTTAATGCCATTTGTAATTGAGAAGTATTTATTATATTGTTTATAGAGTTAAGAAGTTGCAAATTCATACTAGATTTATTTTATATAAGTATTACTTCTCCAAGAATCGTACATATTTTCTTGTAACTTTCATAGCTTTCCTTTCAAAGGTTTCCTCAACTTTCACATCACTTTCCTGGCATATCTGTATCATAATTTGTTCCTTTTTACCCTTATGTAATACGTTGAAATGCTGAAAAGACTTTATCCTTTGGATTTGAGTCCGTTCTCTATTTGTTTAGCTCACATTTCGACTCGGGCAGAGGAGAGAGAGAAAGGGGTCTCATTTTGCAATTTGTTTGTTGCAGCTCCTTTCATTACTGGCTGCTGGAGTTTTCCTTTCTCTGTTTTGGTTTGGTTCGGTTTGGTTTCTCCTCTGTGTTAATTGAGCTGCTCCTGCTGCTTTTTCTGATGGCCACAAGCTGAAAAGTAAATTAACACGGAAAAAGCGAGCCTGAAACAGGAGGAGCTACCCAGCTACCTGCCCGACTGTGCCATAAACGCCGTGTATATGTGCTATATGTGCTATATGCGCTGTAAGTTATATGCCATATGAGTGAATCGCATTTACAGAGGACGCTTGTGTTGGCAGGACCTGGCAGGGGCAACCACCGTCTGCGGCGGCACTACAAGAGGCAGGGAGATGGGGAATTCAAAAGGGAAAAAGCCAAGCGAAACAAACACGCGAGCAATTAAAATGCTCAACAACAAATTGCTATCAAGTACTCAAAATTCAAAGGGGAGAGGGGACAGCAACAGTGGTGAGGAAAACGAGGAAATAAAGGGAAGCAATGCTGTCAGGACTTGTGCATATGCTGCAGGGATAAACAAATAAAAGTTGACTCAATTTTCACACTGGAGATTGATATAAAAATTGGGAAAATACGTATACGCTTTCTTGATTTTAGAGAATTTATAAAAAATAATGTGGTCATATTTTTAACAGGTTTTCATAAAAAAGATATCACAAATTAAGGAATAAAACCTGAACAAATAAATGCTAACACATTAAGTTAATTGTTTAAAATCAAGGACACTAGTGGATTCCCAAAGAACTTAGCTATTTCCTTGTTTAATTAATAAACCAATTAACTTTATATCTTAAAAGTAAAACCGAATACCATTTACCCTTGACACTGAGCCCTGAAATCATAAAAAGAGCTAAGTTTCCAAGAACTAGGATCAAACTTTACAGTCCCTTGTCCTTGTGCCTCCTCCCCCGCCTTAATTTTGTATTTGATTTACGAATTTATGAGGGACAGCGGCTGAAATGATTTCATTATACCCTTGCAGGGTATTATAATTTTGTCCAGAAGTTTGCAACGCAGTGAAG
>JAEIIF010024909.1:0-18695 GCA_018874455.1 Drosophila trapezifrons
AAAAAATAGTGCAAAACAATTGATTCGGAAATCGCAAGTCGGTTCGTACACCTCATTTCTATATATCCGCAGCGAAAAGTCCGTTAATGCGCGCGCACTCTGTTGCCCAGTTAGGGAAGTCCAATTGGCTCAGCTGACAAGTGCAGTTACTGCTTCGCATTTCTCCGCCCCCGTCGGACGCTTTTGTTTTGGACTGTCAACCGAAACGGAGAAAGAAAAAATAAACGGAGAGAAACGGAGGCAGAAAAGACGTAGAAAACTCGAAATCAGTTCAGTTTGTCAATTAAATTCGCCCCAAAATCGTATTTGTGTTATTTTCTTTTCGGTTCTTCCTTTTTTTTTTTGGTTTTTTTTTTTTTTTTTCTACATTCCGCTTCCGTGCTGGTTTTTGTATTTTGATAATAACCAATATACATACATACCTCTATATTCTCGCATCTACACCTTTGCAGCTCATTGAACACGCCGACGTATATATGTATATATAAGCCGCAATTCGATGCCCAACCAATAAACAAACGACGCCGAACGATCGCCGCCAGCCCATTACTACTTCCCCCATCCCTGCCACCGCCATCCCTGATCATCTATCGCCACCCGACGCCCAACGCCCGCAAGAGGAAGAAGAAGAGGAGGAGGAGGAGCCAGGAGGAGGAGGAGGAGCACCCTGCCTGTGCCCAGGTAGTGGCCACCTGCTGCTCCGCCGTCTCCACCGCTGCTTAGCTTGCGCCATAAACTGAAACAGAAACAGAAACCGAAAACGAAACCGTAACAGTCGCTATGAAGGTGGACACGGTGAAGCTGAAGAAGGGCTCCTCGGAGCTCACAGCCGAGTGTCGCGAGCTCATCGATGAGCTAACAAAGCGCCGGACACGGGCGGAGCTGCTCGAGTTCCTCGACACTGTCCATGTGTGGATCTATGGCAAGTGCGAGCTCTATCACTGGATCGAGATTCTCGATAGATTCGACAAGATACTGGAGGAGGCAGCCCGTCATGTCAACGCCAATGAATTTGTGCTGCAGTGCGACACCAATTTCCAGGATATGGTAAGCATATCTTGTATTTCCAGTGGAAATACAGTTATAATTGTGTTTTCCCATTTATAGGATGTCACCCTGCTGCTGCACGTGCTCAACTTCACCACCCTGCTGATCGAGCACTCGTTCTCGCGTCACCTGTACAACTCCATCGAGCACCTCACGCAGCTGCTCTCCTCACAGAACATGGACATAGTCCTGGCCGTCCTTAACCTGCTCTACATGTTCTCCAAGCGCAGCAACTTCATACCTCGCCTGCCGTTCGAGAAGAAGGAGCTGCTGATTGTCAAGCTCTTCAACATAGCCGAGGTGGGTCCCCCCCCTTTGTGTATTATTACTTATATTATAATTAATATTATTATTAATGCAGCGCTGGGGCGATCCCAACTATGGCCTGTCGCTCAAGGACTGCTGCATCGGCGAGCCCAAGCTGGAGTTTCTCTACCAGCTGTGCATCGACTATGTGGACGAGCACGGTCACGCTGCCCAGCTAGAAATCCCGGACATGATGGACCTCTGCCACACGGCAGCAGCTCCCGAGGTGATCAAAACGATTGCCGGACAGATCTCAAAGCCCAGTGAGGCAATCAAGGTGATTTTGATGAAATTCTTCACTAAACTAAGCTATATCTTTACTATATACCCCTGTTCATGCTCCACAGATGCGCATTGCTCATCGTGTGCGCCTGATCTCAGGCTTCAACAACTACAAGCTGCGCCTGCAGTTCGTCCAGGCCCGCCTGCAGGCCGTATCCATTCTGATTTACTCCAATGCCCTGCAGGACAACACGGACAAGGTGCTGTATGCCGGTTTCGGCGAGGAGCTGTGCGAGCTCATTGACAAGGAGGACGTGCACCTGGTGGAGATACGCGCCGCAGTACTGCGCACACTCACCTCAATGCTGCACTTTGACCGCAATCCGAATGTGCCCAGGTAAGCGTTCTCTCACCACGGCACCTGCTGAATAGTGCCTGTTGCATGTTGCCTGGCCTCTATAGATCCCCCGATAATTGCCATCTTCTCCCATCTCACTTTCGTTTCTGTGCAGCAGGGCCGGGTCGCGTCTGATGAAGATCGTCCATTATACTGGAGCCGAGCGGCAGGGTGGAACGCTGCCGCTGCTAGTGCGTGATTGCATCGATAACCTAACCACACACGGACTCACCGAGCGCTATCCCCTCATACTGGCCACCTCGCTCTTCTCCCTGCTCTACCATCTGGCCAGCTATGAGATGGGCGGCTCTGCTTTGGTCAAGAGCGGCATGATGCAGTCGCTGCTGTGCGTCATCAGCTGGCCAGGCGTCGATCTCGAGCACATTACGTTCGTGACGCGGGCAGTGCGTGTCATTGACTTGATAACCAACATAGACATTGCCCGTTTCCATCAGAACAACGGACTCAATGTCTTCATCGATCGTTTGGAGAAGGAGATTAAGAGCTGCTGCAAGGCCCTGGCCGACATAGGCATCACACTGAAGGAGTCAACGCTGCGCGATGACCACAAGCTGGACACCTCGTTGGACCAAGTCGACGAGGATGGAGAGGGTGAGTGTTTGAGGCTTCTCTAGTTCGGTTTTATTCGCTTTCTCTTGAATTCTAAGTATTAATTGAGGTTTTAAGTTAAACAAAGCTTTATCCAGAAGGAGAATTAAAGGGAAACAAAGGTTTACTCCTTCTCAAATAACTCAGACTGAAATCGGGGAAAAGCAGGGCTAACTTTTGCTATTAAAAGGGCATATAATATCATTGTAGACTTGCTTCTCGGGTAGCTCCACTTTTTATCCATAAACAAAGCCTTTAAACTCTCCGTTTCTCTTGGTTTTTCTTTCCCCCCTCCCTTACGACAGATGGCACCGGCGAGAACGCCTCTATAGCCAGTGGAAGTGGATCTCCGCGTCGCGAGAACTCGAGTGATGGCGCAAGTGGCGGTGGCGAAGCAAGAGGAGGAGGAGGAGCCGCTTCAGGAGCAGGTCTCTTGGACATTGGCGGTGCACGCAATCTCGCTGGTGGTGGTGGAGGCGAAGGAGGCGGAGCTGCTGGCCCAATCAACAGAGATGGCAGCGCCGCCAGGCCACCGGCTGTCATGTATCCCACAAACAGTTACTACGCCCGCCCGCTGGCCGAGCGCAAGGCGGAGCTCTCGTCGCAGCTGCCGAGCAGCCTGCAGCCGAAGAAACCCTCGTGCGTTACCCAGCGTGCGGCTCTACTCAAGTCGATGCTGAACTTCCTGAAGAAGAGCATCCAGGACCATGCTCACTTCAGCAACATGCGCAACATCATGGAGACCAGCCTCACACAGTCCCTGCGTCACATCATAGCGAACGCCGAGTACTACGGCCCGTCGCTCTTCCTGCTGGCCACCGATGTGGTCACCGTGTATGTCTTCAACGAGCCCTCGCTGCTCTCATCACTGCAGGATTTGGGCATTACCAGTGTGATGCTGAAGGCGCTGCTCCAGAAGGATGTGCCGGCCACCCGCGAGGTACTGGGCTCGCTGCCCAATGTCTTCTCGGCCCTGTGCCTGAACGAGCGCGGCCTGTTCGAGTTTCTCTCCTATGATCCCTTCGACAAGGTGCTGAAGGTGCTGCTCTCACCCGACTATCTGGTGGCCATGCGGCGGCGCCGCTCTTCGGATCCCCTGGGCGACACGGCCACCAATCTGGGCAATGCCATGGATGATCTGATCAAGCACCATCCCTATTTGCGGGCCGATGCCACGGAGGCTATTGTGCGGCTCCTCAACGAGCTGGTACGCCTTGGCTCCGATCCCAGCTTCATTTGCTGGCGGGCCAACAAGGAGAGCGGCGGCTCTGGCTCCGGTTCGGGCCATGGCCATGGCGCGGCCCATCACGTTGCCTCCGCACCCTCGCCCATGGTGATGGTAGCCGGCGCTGGTGGAGGTGTCTCTGTGCTCCAAGGTGCTGCCGATACCAACGATAGCAGCGGGGATGACGATGACGATGATGACGAGATGAGCTCTGCCTCGCAGCAGCAACAGCAGCCGACGACACCAGGCCAGGTGACAGGTGGTGGTGGTGGTGGTGGTGCCACCACGCCCAGGACACAGCAGGCAGTGGGATCAGCGGCAGCCGGAGGAGGAGGGACTGGAGGAGGAGTAGCTGGAACGACGGCCACCACATCGTCGCAGGCAGTCAAGGTGGTGACGCCACCGGAACGGGAGGCCATTCCACTGATCGACTACATACTCAACGTGATGAAGTTCATCGAGGCCATCTTCAGCAACAGCCCCAACGGCGATCACTGTCGCGACTTTGTGCTCCACGGGGGACTAAAGCCCATCCTGCAGCTCCTCTCGCTGCCCAATTTGCCGGTCGATTCGCCAGTGTCCACCACATCGCAGGCCGTGGCCAATGTCTGCAAGGCGATCCTCAGTCAGGCGCAGGAGACCAAGGTCCTGGATGTGGCCCTTAAGCAGCTGGCCGACATTGTGGCCCAGCTGAAGCCACTGATCAAGCACTTCACCTTCCCCGGCGGCAGTGTCCTGCTGGCGGAGCTCGTCTGCTGCCAGCGGCTGGAGGATGGCTTCGCCAATGCCGAATACACGCCCATCCTGCACAACATGAGCTTCGTCCACGGCTATGTGGTGATGCTGGTGCATCTCTGCCGCAACGCCTCCAACGAAATGCGAGCCATTCTCCTCAAGCGTTGGGGCGTCAATCGCGAGACTGGCGTCCAGCTGCTGCAGCAGCTCGTCCAGCTCTACATTTCCCTGGTGTGGGAGAGCACCATACTGTTGAATCTGTGCTCCGATGAGCCCACTCAGCATCCGGATCTTATTTGGGACGAGATTGCAGCCCAAATGTCGGCGGCAGCGGGCACATCGGATCCCCTGACCGAAGCCGAGCTCTCTCGCAAGCTGGAGCGTGCCGCCGAATTCCGTACGAAGTACACACCCGAAGAGCAGTTCCGCTACATCAAATCCCTGCTGGCAGCCAGCTCCCGGCTGGGCCGAGCCCTCGCCGAGCTGCTGGGCACGCTGGTCAAGTTGTCGGTGGGCTCGCCGCAGACCCGACAGCGTCGCATCAACGATCTGATCAGTAATATCAACAAAGTTCCTACGCCCGAGGCTCGCGAAATAGCCCGCATCCTCAGCTCGATTCTGGTCAATGGCTTCAGTCACGAGAGCATCCTGCCCAAGCCGGTCCCGAAGCTGAAGCTGACGTTCCTCATCTGCTCGGTGGGCTTCACCGGCCCGATGCTGTTCGACGACAAGCGCAGCGCCTTCCATCTGATGATCTCACAGTTCTGTGCGGAGAACGGCCTGAAGGCCTTCTTCGAGATGTTCTATTGGGCCCTCTCCCTGGACAATGTCTCGCAGAAGTTTGACTTTGATCAGTGGGCCTCGATGGAGGATCTGATGCAGGCGCACGAGGACGATAAGCGTGACTGCCCGGAGGGCACCGGCGAGTTTCTCGATGCCTGGCTGCAGCTGCTCGAGAAGATGGTTAATCCCAGGGCCATGCTCGACTCACCGTACACCATGAGTCCCAGGCTAAACTATCTTCCGGACTCGGTGCCGTTCGAGCCGGTCTTCTACTTGATTCACATCCACCAGCTGGCCATGCAGGCGCTGCGCCGCATCTGGGCACGCCGTCCCATACCCAACTACGGCCCCAGCATGTTCGAGACCATGATCCTGATCCTGAAGCATCTGATCAAGTCGCATCAGACCCTGCTCGATCGCTACCACACGCGGATGAAGGAGATCAAGTTCGAGAACCTGTACATCCGCAGCACAGACGATGGCCTCAATGCCGATCACATCAAGATGCTGACGGACATGGGCTTCATGCACTACCATGTCATTGAGGCGCTGCGCAGCAATGCCTCGCTGGAAGAGGCCACCGACTATCTGCTGAACAATCCCGAGGCGAGCGCCCTGTGGCAGCCAGGCAACAATGCGGCAGGCACTGCTCCGCCGCAGCCGCCGCCGCCGCCATCATCGGGCGGAGCCACAGCCGCCTCCACCATGGACGTTGACATAGAGATGGACGGGGCTGGCGGTGAGGCATCGCATGGCGGCAATGCCTCGTCCTCTAGTTCGTCCAGCTACGACTACAAGCACCTGAAGCTGATGCCCTCGCTGATCTTCGATCGCTTCTGCGACGAGGCCATCTCACGGGCCTTCGAGTTCATGGAGGCCATTCCCGACACCGTCAACAGTGCCGCCGACCTGATCGCCGTGCTCTACAGACGCCACAATCACCTGAACAAGCAGGTGTTTGTCACCAACTTTGTCCGCAACATCATCCAGTGGGTGGACTTCACCCTGCAGCTCTTCGAGCCCGACAAGAGCACGTCCGGTGCGAAGGCTTCGCGCCTGGATGAGTGTCTCACCGGCATGACGGCCACCCGGCTATTTGTGCGCCTCAAGACCTCGATGCTGCTGCTCGAGGAGAACTACAGCGATCTGCATCGTCCGCTGGTCGAGGCCATTACCGCCCAGGATGCCATGGTGTCGCTGGTTAAGCTGCTCGATTGCATGAGCCAGTGGATGCTGGAGCAGGCCAGGGAGAACCCATCATCATCGTCATCGCAGCGTCAGCCGTCGGTGCCGCGCTGGGTACAGAACCTCGTGGACCTAATCGATGCCATCGACAGCATCAGCCACATCCTGCAGCGCAAGGCCAACATGCGGGCGGTGAGCAGCGACGTTTGGCGCTGGTATGACGCCTCCACGGGCAAGTGGAATGCCTACTCGGAGGCCAACAACGAGCTGATACGGAACGCCTACGCAGCCGGCGAGCGGTGGCTGCACATCAACATCGGGCGCCAGCGCTGCACCGTCAGTCTGAACTGCATGACCCAGGTGAGCGAGGCCTCCGGCACCCATCGTCCCGTCTTTCCGGCCCTCAAGCTGAGCGAGGCCATCACCAATCTGCACAACCCTGTGGCCCTGCACAAGGTGGAGAACCTGCTGAATCGCATCGTTCGCACCTCCGCCGACGGCTCGAGCACCGTGCACAGCGACGAGTTGATTCCCCTCCGTCAGCTGGTCAACTTCAACGATGCCCAGTCAACGGACAATCCGGCCGAGACGGAGGCCGGTGGAGGAGCCAGTGAGGATAACGCCGCTGCCGCCTGCAAATCCCCGCCACCGGCCATGACCACGCGCAGCAAGTCGCGGCAAAAGAACGCTGCCGCCGCGGCTGCGGCCAAGGTAAAGACATCCTCGCAAACGGGAGGCTCACCCACCATCCCCAAGCGCACCCAGAAGATCATACTGAACGAGGAGCAGGTGGGCCTGAGCAAGTTCGATTGCGGCCGCATCATTGGCAGCATTGTCGATCTCCTCCAGCCGGCCAATCTCCTCCACAACGAGACGAAGCTGTCCCTGCTGCGCCTGTGCGCGCGACTCACTCGCAACTATGAGAACGCCCAGGTATTCATCCGGCGAGGCGGTGTACGGATGCTGCTGCACCTGCAGCAGGCCTGTAGCTTTATGGGCTTCCCCACCTACGCCATCATCATCCTGCGGCATGTCCTCGAAGCGCCCCCAGTGCTGCAGGAGGCCATGGAACGAGTGCTGGGCATGCGGGCAGCCGGCATAGTGCCCGTGGGACATCGCGACTTGATTTACGTCCTCACCCAGGTCTCAACGGCGGTGTCCCGCAATCCCCAGATCTTTGTGGCCGCCGCCAAGGAGATGCTGAAGGGCGAGTATCTGCTCAACTCGAGCAGCTCCACGCTGGCCGACGATGCACGCGTCATGGTCAAGTCCAAGTTTGGCCAGCAGCCCACGGCGGCGGCAGGCGGGGCAACGCCACAGACACAGACACAGCCGGCAGCGGCCAAGGACGACCTAAAGGACGATCCGCAAGTGCAGTCATCGGTGGCCGTGCTCAAGGATCTGCTGCATGGACTGGTGCAGCCGTGCTGGCACTACGGGGGCACTGGATCCACGGACCGTGGTCAGGGCGCCGCCGAACTACTGCAGCCGGATCAGCCGCCAGGCACGGCCCAGGGATGCCACGATGATGAGGTGAGTTGGCAGCCTCTGCTCCTCCCGAACCCCCTTTTAATGAAACCCCTTTGCCATTAGTTATTCTTCCGTTTCCAGGAAACCCCTGCACCCACAAACAACAAGAAGCAATCCTCCTCGGGCGGCGGCGGCGGCGGCGGAGCCTCTGGCAATGCCCAGGCCACGGACAAATTTGAGCCCTGCTGCTGCACCTGGCACATCCCGACCAGTGCCCACAGCCACGCCAAGCCGACCATCTCGCGGGCCACGCTGCTCAAGCTGCTGGCGGACTCGACGCGTGCCTACCAATCCCTGGTGCCGCGCGTCCTGCTCTCGCACATTTACACACCGGCCGACAGCCCCTTGATTACTGGACCCCAGCAGACGTTCCTCGGCGTCCTGCTCGATCGCTTCCTGCCGCTAACGCAGCGCCATCACGTGCCCGAGGTCAGCACGATGACACGGGTGCTGGTGTGCTCGCTCTCGGACTGCTACCAGCAGCCCGGCGTCCAGGTACAGGTCGCCGAGGAGCTGCACGCCGCCGTGGCCCGGGCTCTGGCCCAGCCGGACTCCTCCGAGAAGCACACGCGTCTGCAGGTGCTGATGAGCCTGTTCCCCAACCTCATCGAGTCCCCGATGCTCTACGACAAGGTGCACATGCATCGCAACAACATGTACCGCGTCCTGCTCCGCCAGGGCGTGATGACCTACCTGACCAAGGTGGCCCAGTACAAGGATCTGTCGAATCACAACACGCTCAGCACCCTGGCCGCCATCCTGCGGCCCATGGAGATCCTGTTGCGCTTCAGTGTCTCCACCACAACGCTGGGCTCCAAGCGCATACTCTTTGGCAGCGGCGGCGGAGCTGGCGGTGCCAACGGAACCGGAGCTAACGGCAGCGGCGTAGCAGGCAGTGGCAGCGGCACAGGGCCGGGATCAGGCAATACCTACGGTGCCATCATCAATCGGCGACTATATCCTCGGCTGGCCGCTCGCACGGCTGTCAATGCCGCCGTCGAGCGTTCCAATGCCATGGGCGGCGAGCATGTGCTCAGGGACATTATCCGCAACGTCCTCTCGGATCGTCGGCATGCCTTTGAGTTTATCTTCAACTCGGACGAGATGGCCGTGGACGCGGAGGACTCACCAGCCACCGGTTCCGGCGGCGTGGGAGGCAGCGGTGGTGTGTCTGGCGGCAGCGGTGGCCCCTCGGGATCTGGATCTGGATCAGGCGGCGGCGGCGGCACTGCAGCCGTCATCGATGTGGTCGAGGAGCGCAGCAATGGCGGCGATACCAACGATCCGCCGGCCAATGTAGGCTCCGCCAGCTCCACTGCCGGCGGTCAGTCCGGTTCCGGCAGCACAGGACCCGTGCGTCCCGTACTCAACTTTGACCAGCTGTGGGACGACTTCCTGCAGAGCGAGGGACTGCGTCTGGCTTCGCGGGCCATAGGAGGCTCGGGATCTGGCAGTGGAAGCGGAGGAACCTCAGCCTCGCAGCCGAATGGCAGCAATGTGGCAGGAGGAGGAGGTGGAGGTGCTGGAGGAACCGGAGCTAATGCCTCCAATTCCACGAACAACTCGGCCAACGTTGATCCGCGTCTGCGTACCAATCCCGATGTGGATGTGGGCGGCGGCGGCGGCAACGGAGGCGGCGTCGGCGTCGGCAATGGCGGCGCCAACAATACCAACTCCGTAAACGATAATGGAATCGGCGGTGGCGGCGGCAGCGATGGCGCCTCCACCTCCTCGGACACGGGTGCACCGGGCGGTGCCCGCGAGATGAGCCCATCCCTGCTGGGGGAGATCAGCACCACCGACTCGGACTCGGATGCCTCCACGGAGAACGACGAGCGGAATGAGGAGGACGAGGATGAGGACGATGAGGCACCCGACGAGGATGTCGACGAGCACAGCGAGACGGATGTGGACGAGGAGCGTCCATTTATCGAGGTCTTTGATCACATCTACGAGCCGGAATCCTCGGAGACGGCCTCCAACGATGCCGATGTGGATGCCGACGATGATGACGACGAGGATGAGGACGATGTCGATGATGACGACGACGATGACGATGATGGGGACGACGATGATCGCGAGGAGCGTCAGAGCATCATCGATGCGGATCTGGAGAACCAAATAGACATTGCCATCGCCATGACCGCGAGCTCCAACCAGCGTCCGCGAC
The DNA here is from genome assembly GCA_018874455.1 of Drosophila trapezifrons. NCBI lineage: Eukaryota > Metazoa > Arthropoda > Insecta > Diptera > Drosophilidae > Drosophila > Drosophila trapezifrons. The sequence goes on from JAEIIF010024909.1 coordinate 10,210, forward strand.
GCAGTGCAGCGGTCAATGCCTCGGGCGATGGCTCCGCCAATCGTAACAACACCGCCGCCGCCGACGACGACGACGACGATGACGACGACGTAGATGACGACGACGACGACGATGATGGGGACGGCGATCCCGATAACGATCCGGATGCTGACCCAGTTCGAGCTGCCGCCGAGGCCCAGGAGGAGGCGTATCTGTACGAACGCTTGGTCGGCGACAGTCCCCACTTGATGCCCACGCCGCCGGCCAGCTTCCGGGTGCGGATGAACAGCTCCATTGCCCAGCCGCTGGACATTGATGTGAACGGCGGCGGAGGCGGCGGCGGTGGCGCTGGCGGCGTCGGTTCAGGCGTCACTGGCTCCTCTGGCAATGCCGCCGGCGGTGGCCGCAGTGGCTTTTCTTTGCGTGGCCAAAGCAGTCTTGGCCCCACGGCCTCTGCCGCCCTGCGTCCCTCCTCCAGCTCCTGGATGGCTCCTGATTTCAATTTCATTGGAGTCTCACTCGGAGCCAGTGGTTCCGGCGGCGGCGGAGGGCCCTCTGGCAGCGGCGGAGGAGCCTCTGGCAGCACTGCCAACGGTGGCGAGGTTAATGCCTTCCTCACGCCCTCGCTATCACAGATTGATCGCTCGGGCGTTGCCTCTGGCAGTGGCCAGAACATGAGCAACCTGCTGGACGAACAGCCGGGCGTGGTGGGAGTGGCTGGAGGCAGCGCAGCAGCCGCCTCGGGCCCAGGCACCAGCACCACCGGGGCCAGCGGCGGCGGTGCAAGCGGAAGTGGCGGCACTGCGGCCCAGCATCCAAATGCCACGCTCTGCACCAACGGGGTGCGACGGCGCCTGCTCTACCTGGACCAGCAGTACTGCGTGTGCATGCCCACGCACCAGAATCCGACCGAGGAGACCCAGATGGAGACCTTTACCCAGGATGGTGAGTGAAGCAGAGCACTGGCAAGGTTGTGACTCGATGTAACTCGATTTAACTCATACTTTCAGCTCTCCACTGGTGGCTGGAGGAGGCCAAGGCCCTGGACATGGAGAGCCAGACGGACGCCTGTCTGTATGCCGCCCACTTCCTGCTGCCGCATCTCATCAAGGAGCTGAAGGCGGCCCACCAGCAGCGCAAGCAGGAGGAAGCTGCTCGCCAGGCAGCTGCCACGGCTGCCACAACAGCAGCAGCCACGGGCCCGGCTCCTGCCTCAGCTGTGACAACGGCAGCGGCAGGAGGAGGAGGAGGTTCCACAACGACATCGTTTATTACCTCCAGTCTCTTAACGGCGAATGCCTCCAGTCTGCTGACTTCCATACCCAATTCGGGAACGGGAACAGGAACGGGAGGCAGCAGCAGTAGCGGCGGCCCGGTGGTGCCACCAGTAGCAGCCTCTGCCACGGGCGGAACCCGACGCAGCTCGATACCCCGTCTGATACCCTCGAACTTTGGCTCCAACAACAGTCAGGCAGCAGCCGTGGCTGCAGCGGAAGCCAGTGACTCTGGCGACTCGGCGGGAGGAGGAGCCAACGCCACCAGCCCATTCCTGCAACTACCAACGACTAGTGAGTAATATGAAGCGAAATGAAGAGGAACTGCTCTCAGGAACACACCCTTTCCCCCTTGCAGTTTCCAATAATAGTGGATCTACGGAGTCGCAGCCTTCCACCACGACGACTACGACGACGACGACGCGGGGACACCGACGCGGGCGTCCCGGTGCCCAATCCATCTTCAACATATACGCCGAGATTGATCTGACCAACGAAACGGATAGTCAGGGCGCCACCTCGACCAATTCGACACCGGCTAGTGGAGCTTCAACGGCAGAGGGAGGAGCAGACACTGCGCAGCAGCAGTCGCAGCAGCCACAACAGCAGCAGCTATCGCAGAACTTCTTCTCCAACTCATCACCCTTGGCTCAGACTCAGAATCAACGTATTCCTTTGGTTCTGCCCTCGCCAACCAGCGGCAGGCCTTTGCGTCCCTACTCGCGTCTGGATGATGCTGAGCTGCTCCTGATGCAGGTATGAGCATAGCTTAAGACCTTATCCTTGATATCTTACCCAACATAACCCTTCTCTACCCTTTCCCTGCAGTTGGCCGACCGCCAGACCTCGCGCAGTCGCCCCGTAAGCAGCAGCATGTATCCATCGTCGCGCAACTCCAGTTCGGCCTTGATGGGCAACCGTCCCAATCGCGATCTGCCCGCCCGCCTGCAGCGTCTCGTGCAGGCGCACACGGCCGCCGTTGGACGCAACAATGCGGCTGGATCCACGCCCGGTGGACCTCCGCTCCTTTCCACGGCCACCATTGCAGCGTTGGAGCAGCAGTTTAATGACTCCGCACCGAGCTCTGACAACCGCAACTTTGGCCTGCCCTCGTCCCTCGAAGTGGATGTGGAGGTGCTGCCGGGCATACTGGGCGTGCCGCTGCCCGAGGATGATGTGGTGCAGATTGAGCCGCAGATATTGCCACCGCCACCGCCGCCGATCAATGATTCGGAGCCGGTGATTATAGACGATGACGATGACGACGATATCGGTGATCGCTGGGCCATCAATGTGCCCCCCCACAGATCTTCGGCTGCCAACAATGATGCTCGCGAAGAGTGGCTGATCGCTAGGATAAATGCTGCTGCCGCTGCGGCTGCTGTTGCAGCAGCAGGAGGTGGTGGTGGTCCAGGCACGGGAGAAGCGGCCACGGATTCGTCGAGTCCGAATAGATCTTCGGCTGCCAGCTCTGACGCTCGCGAAGAGTGGCTGGCACAGGCGATAAATGCTGTTGCTGCTGCCGCAGCCTCGGAAACGGCCACGGATACGTCGAGTCAGACGGAGCAAGTGGTTGAAGGCAGCCAAGGAGCAGCAGCTGGAGCAGTACAGGCTTCCACCACCGCAGAGCCAACGCCAGGAGAATCGGGAGGAGCGGCGACGGCAGTGGCTGTTGCCCCCTCGGCCAGCACGGAATCGGCAGAAAGCACAGATGAGTCAGGCGGAGGAGCTACGGCAACGGGAGGCAGCAGTGGAGCCACTGGCACCGCCGCCACCATCACCGACATGAGTCCCGAGGTGCGTGCCGCTCTGGGGGATCTGGAGGTGCCCGAGGGCGTTGATCCCTCCTTCCTGGCCGCCCTGCCCAGCGAGATGCGTGAGGAGGTGATCCAGGAGCACCTGCGCATGCAGCGCATCCGCCAGCGGGCGCAACAGAATGCCATCCAGATAGCCCATGACTCGCTGGTCGAGGTTAATCCCGAATTCCTGGCCGCCCTGCCCCTGAACATACAGTCCGAGGTGCTGATGCAGCAGCGCATCGAGCAGCAGCGCCAGGCGGCCCAGAGCGCCAATCCGGAGGATCCCGTGGATACGGCCGCCTTCTTCCAGAACCTGCCCGAGAATCTACGTCAAGCTGTGAGTTTGGAGCTTGAATTTCCTCAAGTGAAGTCCCTCATCCTTTGCCCCTGTTCCTTTAGATACTCACCGACATGGAGGAGTCACAGATAGCGAGCTTGCCGCCAGAGTTGGCTGCCGAGGCACAGTTCCTGCGTCGCGACTGGGAGTCGCGCAACGGCGCCCGCATGGACGCCCATCCGCCCAGCAATGCGTTGTGTAAGTAGTAGTGCTGCTTCTGTCCCCCAAAAAGGATACTTATCAAGCTCTCTCTCTGTTACAGCCCGCTTCCAGACAACGCTCCAGAGCCTGGAGGAGGCGCGCTGGCACAGCTCCATTTGGTACGACGCCAGTGGCAACGCACAGCCGCAGCATCACCAGCACACCACGATCGTGCACCATCATCCCCATCCGCATCAACTGGCACCCATGGGCAAGCCCCTGGCCCTCCTCATGATGGAGGACGAGAATATCCTGCTCGATCCCGATTCGCTGGCCACGCTGCTGCTCTTCCTGTTCGTTGAGGACCAGAAGGTCTACAGCATGCGCCTGCATCGCGTCATCCGCAATTTGTGCCACCACGAGCCCACCCGTGACTGGATTATCAACGCCCTGATCAGCATCGTCCAGAAGACCAACGAGGACAATGCCAACTTTGGGGCCGGCCAGGCGGGCAGCAAGCCCGAGTGGCTAAAGCTGCGCGTGGATGCCGCCTTTGGCTACAAGAGCAACATCTTCCTGATCAATCGCCTCTTCGAGGGCAGTGCCCGGAGCATCAGCATTAACCCTCAGGCAGCCCAGATGATCGTGCGCAACTGCCTGGACCTGCTGTTCGTGCTGGCCAAGCACTATCCGTCCAGCTTTGTGCCCTACAATCGCGAGGTGAAGGCCCGCCGCATCCTGAGCGCTGTCTTTGGCATGCCCTCGCCCACGGTGGGCGGTGCTAGCGGTATACCATGGCCCACAGTGGGCGGTGCATCAGGAGGAGGAGGAGGAGGTGGTGGCGGCGGCGGCGGCGGCGGTGGAGGGGTAGGAGCTTCACGGCTGGACGATCCAGTGCCACCGGGTGGAACTCTGGACTTTCGTTCTCGCTTCTGTCGCTACCAAGTGGCCAATCGGCTGCGCGGAATGCTCGACGATCAGCCAGCATCATCGTCGTCCTCGTCCACGTCCTCGTCGTCATCGGCATCGGCAACGGCGACGCCAAAGCCAAAGCCTGCAACTCCATTGGACGAGGCGCCATCCACCTCGAAGGCGGCGGCAGCCAAGGCGGCGGCCAGTGCCAAGTCCTCCAGCGGCAACAGCCAGCAATCGGTGCCGTACCAGACGAACGCCAAGAACTTCTGGGACGTGGTCCTGAACATCGATAGGCAGACGCAGCTGCGTATGTCGCATGTCTCCCAGTTTCCGCTCACCTCGCAGCCCGCCTGGGAGTGGCAGACGAACACCGCCGACTTCCTGTCCTTCAGCGACTCGCCGTTCGGCCAGCTGCTCGAGATGCTGCCCTACAAGGTGATCTGCCGGTCGCCCCACCTCACCGACATGCTGGTCAAGCTGCTGGCCTCGCTCAGCACCGAGCTGCCCAAGGAGGAGGAGCCGCTCACCGACCAGATGCCGCCGCTGATACCCATTGGCCAGGCAACCGGACCGGGTACAGGCAATGCCAGCGAGATTGGTGATGGCCTCGCCACCAATAGCACCGAACAGGCCACACCGGCTGGCGGTAATCCAGCCTCCGGGGATGGCGATGCCGGCGTACACAAGCCGCGCCTGCAGCTACCGACACTGAGTGTGGCCCTGCCGGTGACGCCGGCGAAGCCCAGGCGCAAGATCTATGCCAAGAACTTCTCGCAGCTGCAGCTGGTGATCGAGGTGCTGACCCATCAGTGCGGCACCACCGAGGGCCTGGACAATGTGGCCAAGCTGATAGTCAATCTCACGCAGTGCTCGCAGGCATCCAATGCCATATTCATTCAGTACTTGACCGCCGCCATCCTGGGGCTGGCCGAGGAGGTGCGCCAGGCTATACAGACGCTGCTCAACGAGATACGTTCGTACAACAGTCACCATGGCGTGGCCAGCACCTCGCAGCAGCAACAGCAGCCGCCCTCTGTCTCTGCCTCGACATCGAGCGCTGCCGCAGCGGCAGCAGCAGCTGCTGCAGCTTCGGGATCTTCGACGGGTGCCAGTCTCCTGCCCAACCTGGCCGTACACGAGGGCATCATGCAGGATCGCTTTACCGCCGAGCATGTGATCATCTCGGCGCCCAAGAACGCCAAGCCCACGTGCGAGCTGCAGTTGCCGTCGATGAAGAAGCTCATGTCCAACTCCTCCGCCCAGCCGTACTTCCTGCGCACGTTGAAGATCTTCATGCAGGTGCGCGACATGTACGAGGTCCAGGACATACTGCCGACGGTCGGCGCCGGTAGCGGTGCCAATAGCAGCCTTCTTGGCGGCGGAAACCTTGGTTCTGGCGGTGATAGCAACGAAGACGACGACATCATTGACATTTTGGGCGTGCCGCCGCCAGACAGCAGTATCTGGGATGCGACTGCCGATACGGTGAGCTCGGGACAGTCGCCGCCGCCACTGTCCGCCTTCAGTATGGAGACGAATCAGCATCAGCATCGGGCCATCCACGATGGCGATGACGAAGAGGATGACGACGATGATGATGACGACGATGTAGATGTCGATGTCGATGAGACGCTGCGAACGGGTGTCCAGCAGTTGGTAGCGGCGGCGAGAGGAGGAGCCAGCAAGGCGAACAGCAGCAACAACAAGCCCACGCTGAGCCAGATCCTCTGCCTGGACGTGCTGTGGCACACGCTCAGCGAATGCCTGGTGGCGCTCGAGGAGTCCAAGGACGAGTTTGCCGTCCTAGTGCTGCAGCCCACCGTTGAGGCCTTCTTCCTTATCCATGCCTCCCATCGCAATACAGTGAAGAAGCCAAGGATCGGTGGTGCCATAGCCGGAGTCCTGGGACTCCGTTCGTTGAGCGGTCCCGGCGGCAGAGCATTGGCCGCTGAGGCGGCGGCAGCCGCATTGGCAGCAACGGCTGCCCAACGGATGCAGAACAGTCCGCCGCTAATGGACGATGCGAGCAGCGCCAACACTCTCAGTTCGGCCAGTTTCGAGGGTGAGTTCTTCTAGGCTGAGTCTTTGAATAGCTTACTAATCTCTTATGCCTTTTCCCTTCCCCTAGATGAGCCGCGAATGCAGGACGCCTCCACCAACACACCGAACGCGACGGGCAACAGCAGCTCCGCCAACAGCAGCAGCACCAGCACCAGCACCAACGCCCTGAGTGCCCACGAGGCGCAGCTGCGGCAGGACCGCCACAAGTTCCTCCAGTTTGCCGAGAAGCATCGCACCGTGCTCAATCAGATCCTTAGGCAATCGCCCACGCACCTCTCGGACGGACCCTTTGCCGTCCTAGTGGACCATACGCGCATCCTGGACTTTGATGTCAAGCGCAAGTACTTCCAAACGGAGCTGGAGCGCCTGGACGAGGGCATACGGCGCGAGGAGCATACGGTTAGTGTGCGGCGTGTCACCGTCTTTGAGGATTCGTTCCGTGTGCTGTACCGCCTGGGGCCGGAGGAGTGGAAGAACCGATTCTACATCGTCTTTGAGGGTGAGATTCGAATAACCAAAGAGTGTATCTTTATCCCTATATCTTTCACTCAATTGCAGATGAGGAAGGCCAGGATGCAGGCGGCCTGCTGCGCGAATGGTATGTGATCATATCCCGCGAAATCTTCAATCCGATGTATGCCCTGTTCTGCGTCTCGCCCGGCGATCGCGTCACCTACATGATCAATCCCTCGAGCCATGCCAATCCCAATCACCTGAGCTACTTCAAGTTTGTCGGCCGCGTAATTGGTAAGGAGATAACCCTTGGAAGAAGCCTTCTCCTTGGCATAAGCCTCCTCCTTGGCTAAGCCTCTTCCTTGGCATAAGCCTCCTCCTTGGATAAGCCTCTCTAATGCCTGTAATTCCCCTTTTCCCCTTACAGCCAAGGCTGTGCACGACAACAAGCTGCTGGAGTGCTACTTCACCCGATCCTTCTACAAGCACATTCTGGGCAAGCAGGTGAAGCACACGGACATGGAGTCGCAGGACTATGAGTTCTACAAGGGTCTCGACTATCTCATGAAGAACGACATCTCTACGCTGGGCTATGAGCTAACCTTCTCCACCGAGGTGCAGGAGTTTGGCGTCACCCAGATCCGTGATCTCAAGCCAAATGGTCGCGACATTTCCGTGACCGAGGAGAACAAGTTCGAGTATGTGCAGCTGGTGTGCCAGCTCAAGATGAGCGGCTCCATACGGCAGCAGTGAGTATTTGCCAAGGGAAATTTGGTGTGTGTAGATAATCCTAAGCCTTGTTTCTCTCTCTCCTAAAGATTGGACGCATTCCTCGAGGGCTTCTACGACATTATTCCAAAGCATTTAATATCGATATTCAACGAACAGGAACTGGAACTTCTCATATCCGGCCTGCCGGATATTGACATTGAAGATCTAAAGGCGAACACCGAGTACCACAAGTACACATCCAAGTCGGCACAGGTAGGATTCCTCTTCCTCTCTCTCTCTCTCTATATTTATATTTATATCTCGCTCTATATCGTGCTTCTCCCCATCTCTTTCTCTTTCAGATCCAATGGTTCTGGCGCGCACTGCGCAGCTTCGACCAGGCGGACCGGGCCAAGTTCCTGCAGTTCGTTACGGGCACCTCCAAGGTGCCGCTGCAGGGCTTTGGTTCTCTGGAGGGCATGAATGGCATACAAAAGTTCCAAATTCAACGCGACGATAGATCCACAGATCGCCTTCCCTGTGCCCACACCTGGTAAGAGATTAAGGCCCGTTTTCTAACGTCCCTGTCAAAAATTTTGAGGCCAGATAAAGTTCCGGCTAAGAAAATTGTGTTCTCTATCGTGTGAATGTGATAGAGGTGGAGAAACATCGATGTTTTATGGCGATAACCGATGTTTTTTCACATCACTAAGTAAGGAAAGCGCAGATTTTTTTTTTAAGCATCGATGTTTAATCGCGATGTTTTTTTCATCGATGTTTATTTTTGAAACATCGAAAAACATCGATGTCCGCGAA
>JAEIIF010024913.1:0-10617 GCA_018874455.1 Drosophila trapezifrons
ATAAATAGTAGAATGTTTTCTTTATACTTTTACGTTACTTTAAAAACCCTTATAAACTTTAAAAACATATGAAATATATTTTATTTATTATCTTTACTATTTCCAGACCTGTCAGTATAATTTCTGATTTTTCCCAGTGCACCATCTTTTTCACTCAGCATCCATCGGTCTCTGTCCTTGTGCGGCTACCCCCAAAAAAGACGTTTTGGCTTTTTGGCAATTTTTTAATTGTTTCTTTATGCAAAGTGACAACCTGAGAGACAAAAGCGGGAAAACTTGGAAAAGCGAGGGCTGGGCTCATTAATAGCACTTGCCACTATACCTGGTAAGCCGAATGCTCCCCCTCATAAATCAGCAAATACTTAAAGCCTTTTCCGGATAACCAAATGACTGGCCATTTCTCAATGACAAAGGGATGGAGATGGGGATGGGGATTGGAAGATTTTAAATGGGTTCAAGTCGAAAATAGAGAGTGAAAATAGGGGGAAAATGGGAAAATTGGACAGGGAAAATCCTGCTGCAAGCTAGTGGAGATGACAAATTGATTAAAAGGCAAAGATTTCTGTCAAAGATCAAAATTAACAAAGATTAACGTTTAAAAATGGATTTGTTGAGCTTTTTTTGCATTTTTAAAGATAAATTTGTGGAGTTTATAAATTTAAAAAAAATATATACAGGGATATATTAATTAAATGAATTTAAATATATTAATAGGCATATATAAAAGACATTAATTAAATAAATTTAAATATACTAATAGGCATATATAAAAAACATGAATTTAAATATATTAAATGTAATGCTCCAAGGTCTGCTTAATTTGTAAATTATAAATAAAATATCTGTCATAATATATAAATTATCCTCTTAATTTATTAATTTACAATCAGAGCTAGTCAATAAAGTATTTAAGTAAATAAAATGTTTCAATAAGCTTTGGATCTAAAGATAATAAATACAGTTTAAATTCCTATTCATTTTATATACTTTTTATCAACACTTGCTGGCATTGAAATGCTTCCAAATAAAACCATTCAAGCCAAAAGGAAACCCAAAACATGCCAGATCCTTTCAAACAATTCCATTCACATTAGCCTAGTTAGCGTGTCCTGTCATCGTCTAAATTCCAAATAATTCCCGTAAATCTAAAGCCGATGCCTACCTTCAATTGTCCCGACGACAATTTGTTGGCCCGACACTAGCCCCCAGAAAGGCAAAAAAAAAATATATAAAATAATAATAAAAAGCAGAAGAAACTGGACATCAGAGGGCGTTGCCGCCGCCTCACAAAGGAACACAAAACCGAGATACTGAAAGGAAACGAAAATAAATTAGTTAGAGGCTTCTCTCGATCTAACCAGTGACCGGAGAACCGAGAACAAAAAAAATAGGTGTGATTCCGGCGAATCGGTGAGCACAATGACGGCGGGGAGAGCCAGGGAAATTGTAACAAGTCAATTTTCTCCGTGAAAAGACCGACGAAAACCTGAAGGAAAACCCGAAAATAACTGACCAACGCAGACAATGCGTCGGCAGGCAGCAGGCGATGAAAATGTCCGGCATGTTGGGACAATATTTTTGGAAAAATGTTTACAAAACACACTACCGCCGGTCCACCCTCAATTTAAACTAAATCGAACAAAATAAAACGCATTGTTTCGAATTGGCCAAAAATTGTATTTACCGTGGGAATTGCCAAATGTACAAATATGAGGAAAACCTAGGTAACTCTTGGTTATAGTTAAGGAATTATACCTGTAACTATTTAATATATTTAATATATTATTTGCTATTTATTTTTAAACAATTATTAAACCCTTTATTTAATTTAAAATAAATACAAACACTGCCCACTTGCCTTGAGTGTTTAAACCGAAACTTTTTCCGTGGAAAAATTAAATGCAAAATTCCATTTTCTTGGTAAAATATTACTAATATTATTTATACAAAATCCTGTGGCTGGCCACAATTGAGTGGTTGCCCTGAGGGCATAAATCAGTGCGAAAAACGGCTATTTAAATGCGAGAATCTATATCTAAATACTATATTAGTTCACAACCTATATTTAGCGCAAACAACAACCAGCAAATGGCAGACAGAGGGAGAGAGAGAAGGACGGAACGCATAAATCTTGAGTAAATAATTTTCACCCAACCGCCGTCGGCATCGTCCGAAAAATGACAAAGTTTATTTGGCGGTTTTCCTCTGTGCGGTGTGGCCGCGGGATTTACTCTATATATTTAATATATTATCCTTATATATATATTATTTTGTGGCGCATTTTTTCGTGTTTGCGGAAACACGCAGATGGGCGGTTTTCTGTGGTCGTCCCAGCGAAGTTTATGTATTTATTTATACGTATCGACTGTATTTATCATTGAAATTTAGTGGCCAGAAAGTAAAATACATTTTTTGGCAAAGGAAATGGGGGCGATTAATGACCAGCAGATGGTTATTAAAAATGTCTCAATGTGAAAGGAATATATATACGAGTATTTGTGTATTAACTATAATAATTTACTTAGCTTAGGTCACTTTAATGTGTATATAAATAAAACTTGTTATAAGGACAAGATTTAAAGTCATTAAGAAGCTTGATTACTTATTTTCTAGACCCTCTAAATTTATATAAGTTTTAGGGTATCTAATATTTGTTTGTCTTAATTTAATTACATTATAATTTGAGCAAAATCAATGTATTATTATTGGTATATTTATTATTATTATATTATATGCCCAGATCACACACAGATCTTTGTTATAGACTCGTTTCGGTCTCTCACCATCGAGACTCATCAGTGGACTTTGCTTTATGATTATTATGACCTCGAGTAAGCCAAAACTCCTAACTAACAAATAAAAAGACGCTAAACATAAAATTCTGATATTATATATATATTTATTAGTATATTTAATATTTAATTTAATATTAATCCCTAATAAATACTTATTAGTTTGCAAAAGAAAGATATTCTCACACAAAAAAAATGTAAAAAGAAAAAATAGTTACCTTCACCCTCGCTATTCTCCAGGGAAAACCGAAAACCATTTTGGCCAAAGAATGCAACCCGCAGATTGCCAACCCCGCCGTCCCCTGCCCTATCCACCAGTCCCTCCCCCTTTTCCGCCATTTTTAATACCAGTTCGAGTTCCCCCCTCCCCCCCGAGGGGAAAAAATAAATTCAAAATAGGAAACAAGAAACACAGAAACAAGAAAAGCGAGCGCTATGCTTCGGTTGCATTTAGTTTTCAAGTACTACCCCCTCCGAAATATGGCAAACCCCACCCCTTGCCGCTCGTAACAAGCATAAACCACCGCTCTTTCTCTCTGTGTGTGTGTGTGAGTGTGTTTCCCCCCACCCTCCCCTGAGTATCTGTGTGTGCCGCGCGTTTTTGGTTGGTGACCGAATGCCGCAGATGATCATCATCATCACCGAGGGCATCATCACATGGCACACACTCTACCCGCTATATGTGTGCCTATATAGCGCTCGTTCCTCTGGATTTTTCGGTGGTGAGTGCCGCGTGTCATCCCATCCCACCGAGGACATTCACTCCCCGAATCCACGGTTCCCGGTTCCCCCGGTTCCTGATGATAGTGCGCCGATAATAATAGGCAGGAAGGCTGCTTCGAAAAAAAGAGAAGAGAATATAATAAATACCATACGAAAGTCCAACGGAGAAATGTCCATAAATAATGAGCAGGGAGCTGCTGAAGGCAAAGGCCTCTATCAAAGATCGACGATATTTAAATACACTAGGAAAAAAAATAACAAAGGAGTATGGGCTTGGAAAAAAATGAATAAGAATTTTTTTAACGCACTTATTGGGTAATTAATAAGAATAATAAAAAAATAGTAAATAAATGTTGTATAATAAGGACTTATTATCATCTTATATTAGATGAAAGAATTACTTATAAAGCTTAGTATTTATATTTAAGTTAAACTTACTTACGAGCATTATTTTAAAAATAATAAAAGTATTTAAATTCTTGTTAAAATGCTTTAAAATTTAATTTAAACCTTGAAATTTGTACACATTTATTCTTTAATATAAAATGATTTGAACTTAACGAGTTTCCAAGGCAGATTTTACTTTCTTTTTATGTTCTTTAATAAATAAGTAAACAAGTATATTAACTAAATTTTTTTTAACAAATAAAAAAGTCATATTTCTTGTCCCGAACAAGATTCTTCCGTGTTTTAGGCATAAAGTTGATTTTTGATTTATTTTTAAATACAAATAATTGTCTAAGTTCCTTAGTTGTAATATTTCTTTATAAGTCTATTATGAAACAGAGTTTTTTATTTAATATAATAGCAAAACTGCTCTTAATGTAAATATTAAATTAATTAAATTGGAAACTCGAATTATTAAATAAAATAAATGAAAACCTCTCTTAGCCTAAGAAATATAGCTTTATTACGCATTAATCCCCTTTAAAAATATCTTAAAAATTGTACCTTTTTTCTGGCATATAGAGTATTTAATCATAGACCTTAGTGGCTGTATTTCCCACCCCTTCCCCCCTTTATTTTCCTCCCCCCAACCCAACAAAATGAAGTACTTGGGCGTGCGTGGCCTTCGCTATTTCGATTTCCCTCCGCCTGCGCTTCCCATTTCCCCCTTTTACCATTTTACCCCTACCCCCTGGCTTTTTTGTCTCACTTCAGCTGGCCAGCAGCCGCCGCCCCCTCTCACCGCACCAACACCCCCTTAAAAAAAAATATAAAACACCAAAATCGGGAATATATAAAGCGGAGAGGTAAGAAAAGGGCGCGTTTACAAATATTTGTCGTTGCATCCGCTGCAATCGCCTCGCAGGAACACAAAAAAAAAACAGAGCGAGGAGCGAAAAGGACATTAATTTTATTTTATAGAATCTGTCGCCGTGTGTCGAGGACAACAACATAATTCTTAGTAGCATTTGTGACAAAAGGATAACATTGCATTTGTTTGCCCGGCCAGAAGCTGTCACATCGCAAAGGATCGCATTTTCACCGAACATTTTCATTCAGCGCTCGCTCGCTCGCTCGCCGGCTAGCCGTTTTCATTGATCCTTCGGGCAAAGGACAATGGATATGCAGTCGCCTGGAAACACTGCCGAGGGCCGAAGGGGAGAGTGTCCTTTTCGATACCCAAACACGAGATCAGCCCCCTTTTGTGCCCTCGATGCCTGCAGACAATGCGGAGACTTTGACATCGATGTCTTCTCCGTTTCAATGTCCTACGATGTCCTTTTGTCGCCTCCGGAAAGTCAATAGATTTCCCGCTGCCAGTTTACAGTTTACGCTTACAGCTTCTTTATTTATATATTTATTTATTTATTTACGACGTCATTGCCCCGAGGCTGATGTTTTAATTTAACAGACAAGGGAGCGGGGCTGATATACCATATCATACTTATAGAGTGATGAATGCCAGTCGGAGTGGCAATATTCGAATTAATGGAGTGAGTTTTATGCATCAGAGGAGTTTTCCCAGAAAATTCGGACCATAACTCAGGTGGAAAAACTGTCCAAATAATAAACTGAACATGCATAGATCGATTCTCGTAAAAAAAAAGGTAATTAAAACGGTGAGGGAGGGTTGGTAATTGAATAAAAAATATTTGGAAGGGAATTGAAGTATTCAAAAATTAAAAGTGGATAATAATGAAGGTAATGAACGGTTTATATTATAAATAAAATAGTATTTTAGCTTTTAGAACTCTTATTTATGATTTTAAAATAGTTTACAAGAATTAGAGTATTTTCTCTTGCTAGAAGTATTACCTATAAATTTAAATAAAATAAATAAAAGCCCTAAACCAATCCCTCCTTGCTTTCTGTGTATTATTCAGACCAATAGAACTCTTATTTATAATTTTAAAATAGTTTACAAGAATAAGAGCCTTAAAACTAAAGTTTTCTAGAGCTTGGAAAGGTAGAAATAACTCTAAATAAATTAAATATAAGTTCTAATTCAAACCCCTTCCTTTCTGTGTATTATCCAAACCGTTAGAACTCTTATTTATAATTTTAAAATAGTTTACGAGAATTAGAGCCTCAAAACTAGAGTTTTCTGGAGTTAGAATAGCTCGATATAACTCTAAATAATTTAAATATCAGTTCACATTCAAGCACCTCCCTTCCTGTGTATCATCCACACCGATAGAACTCTTATTTATAATTTTAAATTAGTTTCCAGGATCAGAACCTCAAAACTAGAGTTTTCTAGAGGACAGGAAACCCCGATTTAACTCTAAATAATTTAAATATAAGTTCAAATTCAAACCCCTACCCCCTCCTGTGTATCATCCACACCGATATGTTTATAAATTCATATAATTCCCCAAAAATCCCAGTACCGAATGCGAATCCGAATGAGATGCGTCAGCTTAGTAGCTACTTACAAGTATCCAAATAAACAAGCAGCCGCAACCACATCCCCCCCTGAAATCAATTCGAAACCCCCCAAAAAAAAAGCCCCCAAAAAAGTAAGATATATATATATAAAGTAAGCTAAGCCCCCCGCAGACTTGGGCTATAAATCTAAGCGTCAAACGGCGACGGGGCTACAGGCGATGGAATAATCAGAAATCAATACAATCTGCGTAATATGTTTTATGCGCCTTTGCCATTTTTCCAAGCAATTGAGTTTGATGATGCCGCAGCAAGGATCTGCGCGAGAGAGAGTCCTTTGATTAAGCCACAGCCTGAGGGCCGTGACGTGACTTTTGCCTTTTCTTTTTTTTTCGATAATCAAAAATCACGCACACAATGGATCCCAGTAATAGTTGAATTGGATTGCCAGGAGTGCCCATCCCTGCTCGCAGACACCCTCCCCTTCGACTTTATTGGCCTCATTGCAAAGGACGAAGGAGAACTCCCACTTCCTTGGCTCTATGACATGCTTTGACAGTGGCAACCCCCCTTAACGACGACGCCCCTGCACCATCATTACACGGCCGCGTCGCACGCAAAATTGTGCGAAATTTGGTGAGCCGCGTGTGGCAAGTCGTGTGGCGGATTCAATTCGCAAACTTTCCAGCCCCCAGACAGGCAAACCGAACCCGGCCAGCCACCACCCAAAAATCCACCCAGGCCCAGACCCAGACCCACACCCAACCCCACACCACACACACTTTTCATCAGTCACCGAAAAATACGCTTTGAAGTTACCCGGGGAAATGGAAAAGGACGACGAGGCGACGCTTAAAGAGCGATTGGAAAACAGGAGCAGATGTTAAGTGGGAAAATGTTTGAAGGGAAACTTTCGGCGGCACACAATGTGAATTTGAGATTCATAAAATACACGGGATACGGAACCCGAAATGCGGAAATATGCTGCCCCCAAATTAGCATACAAAATTGGCATTCAAAAGTAAATTAGCCGACATCAATTGGTTGGGAATATATATGCATATATTGGGGATTCAGGGGAGTCTTACACAAACAATTAAAAAATAAAATAAAGTAAGTAAATACATAATATTGTGTTAGAGAAAATAAATAAAGAAAGCAACTTCTAGTTTTATATTTAAATAAGCAAAACAATAAAGCCAAAAAAATGTAGAAAATGTCCTGAAAGAGTGCTCTATAAATAAAGGCTAATAAGTATATTTAATTCGTATTATAAAACATATTAACACGAACATAAATGAAGAAGGGAAATCACTTGCTTGTTTTATATTTAAATAAATGAATAATAAAACCAAAAAAAAAACATAGTTAACAATATGCAAAGAGATCTATAAGTAAAGCCCAAAAAGGCACATTTAATTCGCTTTTAAAAACACAAAACATTATTCTCCCCTTACGATATGGAAGTCCTCAACTGATCTTCGGAAAAATGCCAGCCATACCGTAAATTGATTGATTATCTCAGCTCATTTTGAAGTCGTGCCCAAAACAAATTTTCCTCCCTCTCCCTGCCTCTCCATCGCATTTGTTTATTTGTGTTTTGTGCGCAATTTGTTGTTTAATTATTTTGGATGTTTTCGATTTGCTATTTTGTTACGCGATGGTTTTCGTGTTCTTCCTTTTTTTTTTTTTTTATACGCCGCCATAAAAACGCGGAGCCGTAAAAATGTTTCCAATAAAAATTCTGTTGCCTTGGGATTGGACCTGGACTGGGGCCGGGCTATTTAGTATCTATGTATCTATGCGCTGGCTTGTACGGGGAGATACTTGCAGCTAGTTGGCGCCCAGCTCTTTTGGGCATGACCAGAAAACCAAATAATTTCTGTTTGTTTGCTGCCCATTTTTTCTTTTTTTTCCTACTGTTTTTTCGCCTTTAGTTTATGGCCAAAGCGGTTTTTATGGCCAGCCATTTAAGCGGGGGCGGTGGGCAGTGGGCCGGAGGGGGGCGTGGCGAATTTCTCACGCTGCCATTGCGTAAACAAAAGTGCATACATGGGCCAAGGAATCGGAAAAAAATACAAAAGTGCACGGGCAAAAAAAGTATTTGGACTTTAAGACATTTTTCTTTTTTAATAAAAAAAAATATATTTTCTTTTTTAATTTTAAAGAAAAATATTTCCTTAATTTTAAAGAAAAACATTTTCTTTTTTAATTTTAAAGAAAAAATAAAGTACAAAATAAACGAAACATAATGCAAAAATCAAAATACTTCAAGTGTTTGTAAAAAGTGCACCTGAAATTCTCAAGTACGAATTCGGGGACACAAATAATTTAGTTTCTTTTGTTTTTTTCCCTAAAAATAACTTTAATTTTACTTTAAAAATATTTATTCGTATTTAGAAGGAAGCTTCTTTTTGTTTCTTCCCATTTTTAACTTAATATATATTTCTAAAATAAGTTCAATAATTATTAGTTTGTTTTTAGTGTACAATTACAGATATATAGATACATCGTACATTGTATCTCGTGCATTCGGGAAGTTTTCGGAGTTGCGGAGTTGTGTTTATTATGAGAAAGTGGCGCCAATGGTTAATGATTTTTAATGATTGTTTACACGAAGCTTAAGCTGGATTTCTCACTCTTTTGAGGCTGCAGCTGCCCCGGGAGATTTATGGGCATTTAAACAAATTTGATGAGATTTTCCCTGGCTGCGCTGGCGTAACTCTTTCTAAAAGATCCCATAAATCTTGGCCAGCTCACGCCAGCTGTATCTGTATCTCCATCTCCATCTGTATCTGTATCTGTAAGTGTACGCGAGAATCTGTATCTGTATCTGTAGCTGCTGCCGATTCCCTGGTAGTTTTGTCAAAGCTGCTTAAGTGGATTTTCCTCTGGCAATTTCTCACCGACGGCATATTTAGCCCCTGTTTTCTTTCTGTTTTTCCCCCACATTTTCCTTGCTCCTTCTATTGGGGAGCATGTTCTTCCCCCCGCCTCCGGCCCCACCGCTTAGTATTCGTATTTATTTTTACTGCGCCCTCCCCTCCCCCCAACACGGCCTTCTGTGTGTTTTTCATCTGATTGAAATTCGCGGATAACCCGAAATGGATTTCTTGTCTCCACAATTGCTTTTTGGTGGCAATTTTGGCGAACCACTTTCAATGGAAAGTGCCGTAATAGAACCTAACAGCGGAAGATACAAATGTATCTTCAAAAAGTTTAGGGGAAATATTTTTGGGTGACAATTTGGAAAGGAATAGAAAGATACAATTTTTTTTAAAAGATTCTGATTTAATAAGGCCAAATTATTATTATTATTAAAACATTTATACTTATAGATGCATTAACTCATAATTGTCTAAGAAGTTACCCAAAATATTACAGAAGCTTTTAATTATTTAAAAATAGTAAACTCCAGCTTAGCCGCACGGAATGCGGCACCTCAATGCAACCCTGGTGGCTTGATTTTGCCATTTATCGATGACTTATACTTTGGGTGACAATTTGGAAAGAAATGGAAAGATACATTTTTTCAAAAGGATTCTGATTTAGTAATGCTAAATTATTATTAAATGTAAAAACATTTATACTTCTAGAAGCATTGACTCATAATTGTCTAGGAAGTTACCTTTAATATTAAAAAAATCCTTCAATTTATAAACTCCAGCTTAGCCGCACGGAATGCGGCACCTTAATGCAACCCTGGCCTTGATTTTGCCATTTATCGATGACTTATACTTAAAATGTAATTAAATTAAATATATTTGATATTACTTATGCCAGTAAGTTATATATTTGTTAAAATCAGATATTGTTCTGTAAGGTTTGAGTATGTTAATCAGTCTGAAGTTTGTCATATTACAGAACCCCGTAAAATCAGTTTGCAAAAATTTATTGCTGAACTGAGATTAGTTTGCCCAATTTATCCAATTCCTTCCACGCTCCTTCTCTCTTTATTTAGCCATTTTGATGGAATAAAAGGATACAAGGGATGGACGGCAGCCGGGGCAGGGGCAAAAGGGGCAATTGAATCCGAGGCGCGAAATTGCGAAATTAAATTTGCAGTTATTGCGCAACCATTGAAAATTGGTTAGCGCTGCCTGTCTAACGGCCTCCGTATCTGTATCTGCTTTTGCAACTGTATTTGTCTATATACAGTGAGAAAAACAGGGCTTAAAATATTTGTAAATAATAATAAAAGGTTTAAAAAGTAATTTCATTAACGTTATATCGAAAATAATGCATTTTAACATGTTTAAATAATAAATAT
>JAEIIF010024918.1:0-19099 GCA_018874455.1 Drosophila trapezifrons
TGGTCGTCTTGCTCGCACCTACGTAAAATCCTATGGTTGCTGTCAAGCTTGCTAATGAAACCTCTAATTAATGAAGTTTTTAATACAGTATCATAACACCATAACTACTAAACAATATATTTATTAAAAACCTTAGTTTCAAATAAACTTTTCGCCATCTGTACTTCAAAGCCTGTCTTCCGTTCCATTTAGCGCTGAGCACAAAGACTCCCTTGTTGATTTTAATTTAATTACTCTCAATTTCCATTGGCTTTTTGGCTGCTGCTACTGCTACTACCAGGCAAAAGCAAAAAAATAACGAAAATTATAATATTGTTTCGCAAAAGTTTCAGTTTTGTCGCATTTCGCCTAATTGCCTTGGCCATAACTTTTTGCCACCCGTGCCAAGGCCCGAAAACTCTGTGCCGGCGCATGCCAAATATTTGGAATACGTGTGCCCATGTCCGAATGAAAACTGCCTGTGTTTATCTTTCCCTACCGAACTTTTCCTTGGGCACTTGAATCCGCCACTGTGTAACTGTATGTGTGTGTTTTTGTGTCCTTTTCCCCTGCTGCAGATTGGCTCATTAATCATCGAGTCGGCCAAGAAGCGCGATACTGGCAATTACACATGTAACCCGTCGAATAGCCCCGGTGCGACCGTAACGCTGAACATAATAAATGGTGAGTTCCAAAGCCAAAATTTGTGCACAGAGAAAAATATACGAACACATGATCCGGTCCTGTATACCAGATAAACTGGCAAACTCACTGGAGCTATTTGTTCAAGAACTGAAACTTAGTTTTCTCCAGTGCAGGGCCACAAAAACAGCCAAAATATTTGATTTCTTCTTCTGGATTTTCCTAGGCGAATCATCGGCCTCGGCGGTCACCTCGTCGGCAGCCACCACCCGGGCCTATGCCCTCAGCATCCTGGCTCTCCTATTCGGCGTCATCATCATCGGAGTGGGCCATCGCACATGACATGTCACGGCTCCCAAGGCGAACTGAAGGCCAGGACAGCAGCAGCTACTACTGAGGAGTGAGGAGAAGATGGGGAACCCACAACTCTGCCAACGGATAAAGTATAAAACCAAATAAATTTGATAGACACACACACATAGCGGAAGAGGAGTAAACGTAATAATCGAGTGCATGTTGTAAGCTAGTTGATTTTATCCACTAACTAATAACCAATACGTATAGAGGATAAGTCCGTAATCCCCGGATTACCGCAGGCAGTTTCGAGACCCCGACCCCGAATCCCGAACTTTGAACCCCAAACCCTAACTAATCGTAAGTTCTACCGGCTCTAAGCGAACTAGTTTGTAAGCCCCTAGTCTTAGGCAGACTCCTACTAACTGATTTCTGTTGTGCCCTTCTTGTTTTGGTTTTTCGATTCCGGTTTCGGGGAGCTTTGTTTTGCGGCAAATGCCGGGTAAGTTTGCATAAATGCATAACCGTAAATATTTATGCAGTCCGATGTGAAACTGCATCGATATCCTGAACCCATTCGGACCGCTCGAGTGACCCGGGGAGTGCGGCGTGATAGGAAGAACGGTTGCCATCAAACGAACGCATTTTTGGAAAGCAAAAAAAAAAACTCGAATGCATTTGCATGGCAATTGGAGTCTGGAACCACATTTGCCGTCTCCTTCCTATGTGAACTTTTCAATTATCCAAATCTCTCGCACTCTTCGCACAGTTTCTCCCTCTGGCTCTACGAATGCCGGACAGTTTTTGAATATTTATTATTTCTAGCTAATACTACTAGGAAAGGAGAAAACTTAGCTCGAACTCGAACCTTCCTTGCCGAATAAATTCACTTGAAATTGTATACCCAGGAATAGGCCGTCCCAAGGATCAGAGAAGTTCTTTATATGCTTTCCGAGGAGTTTATTTAACATTATCCATCTATTACACACAGAACGCCCACAACTATGAACTGTCTGATATGTGTGTGCGACATCGTAAACATTTGCATAGCCAATTTATGGAACTCTATTTTATGTGCTCTTATCTCACGAACAAGCTCGAAACATGCGGGAAAAACCAAAGTGCATGAAATAAATAATTGCATGGGGATGAAAAAATTATAGCAAATACATAGGCATTGATCGAAATGGACAGCCGACACAGAACGTAACAGAAAACAAAACAAAAACAGAAAAATGAAAACAATTTAATTGATAACGAAAGTAAATTTATTGTGTGGAGCGGACTGAATCGCGAACTGTATATAACTCTATTGCGAAACTGTTCGACAAAAATGTAAATTAATTGAATATACAAATAATATAAATGGCAGAGCCCAGGCAGAGACGTATTCCAAACACTAATGAATTGCATTTAAACGATACAAATAAATATATATATAAATAAATAAACAAATACACAACAGGCAAGGAAAACAAAGGCAGTCAAAGAAATAAGTAAAATGAAATCAAACGGACAAAATGTAAACATCGTGTGCGGCTCGGCCCGAACCCGCAGGCGCCCACCCGGCTCGTATTTATTTATCCACTTAGCGTCCTTTTTAATTACACACACTCCCACACACACGCACTGCCGCTCCGGCAAATCCCATAAAAATCGTCTGAAATTAATTAAAGTTGTCTCTGTCTCTGCGTGGAAGTGGAGGCTGCTGCAGCGTCAACTTAATTGCAATTAGGTGCATGCCATCCTCGCACACTCGCGCTCCCACTCCGACTGAAACAATGCCATCAAAGCTGCATTAATTATGTGCGATTGTCCCAAGGCGGCCGGTCGCCGTCTGTCACACCCCGCGTATACTCGATACGCTCGCGCCTTTCAGCCATCAACGAATTGATCCCTGACACAAGCCCAAGCCAGAGTTAACCGCAAGCAGCTGTGAGGTGAGCAAACATACTTCGCAAATGGGCGAGATGGAGGAGAGCCGCGGAAATAAATTTCTGCGGTCAATATTACAGGCGGGGAGCGAGTCGGGGCCGGGTTAATTTAACTGGGGATCCTTTCCACGGGCGTGGACAATTAACACATTCCCGCTTGCATGCATCAAATGCTTGCGGTCTGCGGCTAACCGCCTTTGAATCACCCAACAAGCCCCTCAACTTCATCCACATTAAAACTTAACTTTCAGCCTTTAATTTCCCCGCCAAAAAGCCACCAAACGACCCGTTGGACACCACATACATAAAACTGAATGTTGAACAATGAAAGTTTGTTAGATTTAAGCGGCATATATGACCACAGAAAGTACTATAAAAACTCGAAATCAAAATACATTTCTAAGCTCTTAAGTGTTTTTCATCAGCTCGATTAACGTATAGCTCGGCATACATACGTGTAATTTTCAACACCCCAAAACTATTTGTAAATAACAAACGCATAAGCCCCCAAATCGAGGGAATACATTTTAAAGACAGTCGACACTCGAACTCACACGTGTACTCATGATATAGCAAAGTTTATTGTTAAGTACCGACTAATAACGAAAGTGAATACTTACACATACATATGTAAACGAAACTAAGAACTATGTGAACTTTAACTGACAAATTTATTGCATTACATACAATAAAATAATAAATTGAATAACTTAACGAGTCCTTTTCTTAGTGGGTCAGTTTGGGCACAAGTCTTAGCTTTTGTGGTAAGTATAGAATTTCTATAATTATATTTTTTATTACGGTATAAATTAATTAATGGGTTCTTGGGGATATTGAAAAAATTAAGGTGGAAGATGTTATCAAAGTGTTAATAAATGTCAATTTAAAAATCTTGCTTTACTGCTCTTAGTAAGTGATTGACTTTAAATCTAGTTTACATTTTTTGGTACATTCATGAAAATGCAAAACTTAAGAACTCCAGATTAATTTGGACTTGTCTGGTCTTTCAAATACTTCATCTTCATTGCATGCACTACTATTTCTTTTACATTTTTCTTACAAAACTATACAAAATCTTACGTCTTTTAAACTAATTACATTCTCAACAAAAATTTGTAGCTTCTGCCTACACTATTTCTTTGAATTATTGTTAACTACTCGCACGCGATCTGGTTCACCATCATGATGGCAGAACCGACGGCCTCGGTTAAGATGCGTCTCGAGTTGTCATCGATGGCGAATCCCCGTGTTACCTGATGCACCACTGAGCCCTGCACGTCTCCAAAATTATTGACGATGGGATGTGGCACCAGCCGGGCCACTGCGAACCCCAACACGATGCCCGTCTGGCTGTCCAGGAGTATGTCAGCCACCATGCGACCAATGCCTTCAATCAGTGGATTGCCCACTTCGCTTCCGTATTCCATGGACAACTGTAGACCGTTGGCAATAGCCATTAACGTCGATTCGTTCACAATCACTCTGGGCTCCATTTGAGCTGCCGCCGCTTCCAGCAACTGGCTGGCGATGTCGATCCCGTTGAAGGCGAAGTGTTCTTGGATCATCCGATTGTGATCCCTATTTTCGGACGTATCGGGGCATTCCCGAATAGAGATCGCATGGCACACCATTTGATCGGTGTGAAAAAGCTGCAGTTGATGCTCTGGGCTCGCTCCCCTTGGAGGTTGCGAGGGATCATTAGAGACTTCCTTACTTTGTTCGGACTCCGAAGTCTCATTTTGGGGGGCTGCGGGATTCTTTCTCATATCCGGTAGTTCAGATGGTGCCTTTACGGCCGCTTCCCGGGTCTCATGATTTGATATTACTACTTTTTGTGATGGCATAGAAACCCCTGATATGGACAACGCAGACCCATCTCTAAAATCAAAGTCGACACCAGGGGTTTCAAAAGTGTCCACGGCCTCCAATTCTTCTAGCTGCGGAGTTGTGGCACCTACAGGTGGCATCAATCCCTCACCGTCTAGGCGCGGCCCTTGTGAAGTAAAAGCGTAAACAGTTGACATCAGAAGTGAACAATATTCCTCTTTACTTGTGGAAGGGTTGTGGCCTGGGACCATAGGCTCGCTTTGGTGTTCCAAATCCGAATCCTCTGCCTCCTCGAAGGCGAGCATATCTTCCTCCTCGTAGGCCATTAGATCCTTTTCCCCGTCCTTAAGAAAGATGAAGGCATCCTGTGAAGACTCTGAATCCATTGTGAATTTTAAAATCGGCTTGCAAAGTTTTTATTCAATTTTAAATGCGCTTTTAAGAACCAGGGATGGAAAACGCCATAAGCTTCAACTATCGATATATACACGAATCTTCCGATGAATAAGTATCAATAATCGTTGCACGAATGGGAAAAATAAAAATTTACTTTTATATCGATATATACACGAATCTTCCGAATTGGAAAAAAAAATTTACTTTTCTAAAAAACTTAACAGGCTTTTTGTATGGGTAACAGTGTTAAATCGTGTGTTTTCCTTTATACATATAGGTTTTTATTTAACTTGCATAGATATTCGGTAACAAAATGTTATATTTTCCTCCGAAAGTTGTTCACTTTTAGAGTGACCAAATCGCACTATCAAGCAAATAATCTATCTGTATGATGGTTTGAATGCCCCACAAAGCGTACGTTTATTTAGCTCATTATAAATATCATGCATTTTTAAATACGTTTAATCAAAATGATTAAAGCAAATCAATTCTAGCGTCAAGACAGTGATGCGGATGCGTGTGAAAAAGGTCAAAGTCGTCTCAGACGACTCGTTTGTTTCCAGGCAACAAATCAAGGGCAACCATGTCTGAAAGGATTGAGGGATTGGATTTCCGAATTTTCATTAGGACCCTCCGATGTCCAACAATTGTTGTCGGCCTTTCATTGTGTCTGGCAAGCAAGTCGAAGTGGGGAACAATGAAGGGAATCGATATAAAAGATATCCCTGCCATGGTCACCAGATTTAAAGCTAAGGGCATTAATTAAGTGGAAACGAGCTGCAAAAGTCAAGGCTGGGAAAGTGATGTAAAATGGAGACTAGACCGCCTTATGGTCAAATGGCACACTTATCCCACACAAGAGCAGTCCCAGATTAGCGGGAATTCTCCGCCAAAGATTTGTCTAAACTTTCGAATCCTGCATTCAAATGCAAATTGTATGCTGCAGTCAAGCCGCATAATTCTCAAAAAGGGAACTAATGAGAGCTTATTCAAGGGGGTGGGGCGTAAAGAGTGGGCGTGGATGCTATAGGAAGTGCCTGCAGGCTGACCAAGTTCGGATTTAGCTTTAGCTTCAGCCGAACAGTAGCTCCACACTGAAACAGTATTTATCACGTTAGTCTTTTTATCACAACATCTCATTGAACTCTCGATCAACGGCAGGAGAATACTTAATAATGTGAACCACAAGTGATTTTTTTAAAATAAATATAAAATATATAGGATATATGTAAATTAAGACTGTATAAAATCAGATAAAATGGAAGAGTTTAATAATAAATGTGGGTTCTACGTCAAGTCCAAAACAACTCTCAATGTCTTCCAGTGTAACTCGTAACAGGGTCAAACTGTAAGTAGGAAATGCAAAGGGCATTCACATTTTGATTTCATTATTGCCATTTTCTGGGCTGCGAGTCCTGGCTGACTTCCGAGTGCAACGTCACCGCCCCAAGGATGAGTTTCACCTGCTTTTCCTTTAATAAGTGTGCACCTGAATGCGACTTTATGTGTGGGTGCTGTGTGTGTGTGTGCCGCCTATTATAGCTGCTCTCCTTGCAAGGTGAAGCATTGAAAGGTGGCTCAAGGAGCAAAGGTAGGTGGCTAATGCCAAAGAACCTGGCCACCCATACACACACAGCGGCTGACAACAAAAACGCCATTCAATCTGAGGGCGCAAAAGTTTTCGGGGCTTTCGGAATCAAAGCCAAGCCGAGCGGTTTGAATAGGATTTGCTCTGGCAAAGGATTACGCTTAAAAGCGATTTTATTACCGGCAAGGATTTATTCTCATCCAGAGTTTCTTTCAGCCCTGCAGCAATGTTGGTTATTTGCCAAAAATTTGTTAATATGTTTTCAGTACTTTCGGTGTGCTTAGATTTGGGATTGATTACTACCCAAGCTTTATACCAGAATAGCTTGTACATATCTTGTTGGTTAGTAATCTAATCCATGACTATAATTAGTTGTGGCTTTCATTCAATCGAACAATAGCCTTGTGTTCAGGTATTTCCGTGCATTATGTTCTATTGTTCGTCAATCAATAATTCAGATAAATTTACCGAGAACAATCAAGGCAGACCTTTCGGTCCATTGTCTAACATATGTATTTGATTAAGTCTATAGTACATGTTCTAAATCTGGCTTGATGTCTATATTCCCTAAATAATTCCATTAGAAAAAAAATCGTTCTTAAATTTAGAAAGGTCTTAGATTTGTTATTTATTTATATTTGAACTGAAAGCCTATATTAATAATCCAACTCGCCTTCCCTGTTTGGTAAGTGATGATTTTAAAACATAAATCAAGACCCTAATGCATTTTTTAAATATACTCAGCATCTTTCGTAGAACTTTCCCGAATTGTGTAGGGTGCTTCCTCTGGACCTAAAGACAGAGAAATGGCCAAGTGGGAGCCAGCGGAAGCAGGCAGGACATGAGTAAACAAGGACCGATCTTTGCTGGCCCAAGAATTATAAATTTCCGCCGAAAATGAAGTTACAAAAGTTCTGCTTCAGTGGATTTATGTTGAAGGAAAAGGGTGCTGGCCAATGCCCGAAACTCGGACCCGAACCGGAAGACCAAAATGGTGACACCGGATATGAAATAATTTCAATTTTTGGTCATTTCCCCTGCCGAAAGAGAATGAAGCAGCCTCAAAGCGAAATGAGTGAATTTAAATGTTTAATAAACTTTCGCCAACTACGCTGGGCCGGAATCTTGGCCCCAGCTCTCACACCGTCCCATTTTGAACCCGACTCCCATCCGCTTTTTCCTTAACATTTTCCGCCAAGCCGCAAACTGCGAAAATGGCGAAAGGGGGGGCGCCAGGCGTCGCCGTCATTGCTTTACACTTTTCTTCTAGCACTTTTCATTCATTTAATTTTAGCCGGTCACCTTTTTTCAGCAGATGGCACTTGGGTATTTAACGTTCGCTAATGCCTCCAGCAGCCGCCGCCCGCCTCCGTTGCGGTGCAAATGGGGCGTGGCTGCGTCCGAGCCTGGCCAAAACCAAGGCGACAGTTGGCGGCCGTTTCCTAATTACAAATCACTGGTGGTTCCCACAGCGACGCCGCGGGAAAAGACTGCGGAAAATGCCCGGGGAAAATAAGAAAACGAAAAAGAAATTACATTCCTTGCAGCGCCCAGCTCCCCTGTTTTGTTGCTGTTGCTTTCCTTTCGGACTTTCTGGGTCAACAATTATGCAAAATACTGTTATTTTAGGAGCAGACCGTCGCATTTATCTGTCCCTTTTTTCGGTTGGGACTTGCGGCCTTAAACAAAGCGAGCTCCCTTAAACGGGAGACGGGGCACTTTCCGGAGGGGGTTGGGGCAAAATGAGGCGCATCCGTTTTATAATTAGTTGGGAGCCCCCCCTGCAGAAACCAGGGGAGGGGAGGAAAATGACTGCGGGTGATTTTCGGGGTAAAGCAGCTTTTAAGAGCGAATTAAAGATTTAATTGCTCGCATTTTGTCTAAGTGCGCTGCGCGATTATTGGTGTTCCTTGGAAGCCTCACACCCCACTTCAGGTTTGAGTGATGTAATTGTTTTCGTATTTAAACGCTTACAATT
This sequence comes from Drosophila trapezifrons, assembly GCA_018874455.1. Classification (NCBI taxonomy): domain Eukaryota; kingdom Metazoa; phylum Arthropoda; class Insecta; order Diptera; family Drosophilidae; genus Drosophila; species Drosophila trapezifrons. Next base: position 8,639 of record JAEIIF010024918.1, read on the forward strand.
AGCCAAATGCTCGAGCCGGATTATATTTCCAGCCAAAGGGTCAAGCAGTTAGGAACAGGAACAAGTGGATAAATGTGAAAATAGGATGTAAAAGGCAAGACTTCCATTGCGGTTTTATTTCTTAACACAAATAAAATTCCCTTGGATCGTCACTTAAAATATGTTGAATTTCAAACTATATATTCTTTAGTCATTATATATATGGTATATCCTTTATGGATAGTATTAATTATAACCCTAAAACCACTACAGATCCAATTTGTAACTAAAAATCTCTATTTCCACAGTGCCGCCAATCAGATGATCCCTGCAATCATGTTGGTCTTATCCCCTATGCCTGTGGCTTAAACGGTTTCTGTGCCACTGGCTCTGTGCCCGGCGGTAGTTTTATAGTTTCGTATTTTTCACACGTTCCACCTCGGTCTGCCACAGCTCGCATCGAAGGCGGCTGGCCGGGTTGATGTCTTCGGGACTCGGTCCTCGTCTTCGGTCTTGGGTCTCCGGAGCAAGTGGAAGTGACATCATTAACTTTTTCTTGCCGACGCCGACCATAAAGCCGGCTGCTCTCCACGCTCCTGATTTCCCGTCTGCGGAAATAAAGGGTCTAAAAAGTTTGCAACTGACCCAAACATCAGTGGGCCGGCCTCATCCATGCAACTCACACAGATTGTTGCTCCGTCGGCCTGCAGTTGAGGTTGTTTGGTTTTTGTTCGTGTTTCCCGAGTGCCAGTTCTCCTGGAACTTGAGGAGCTCGCCCTGCCCCGCCTTCGGGTTGGTCCTTATTGATTTGTATATTGAAACTTCATTACAAGTTGAGTGCAGTTCGCTCGTAGTTTATTCCCCCAACTTTTTTTTTTCGTTGCCCAGGAAAAGTTGTTCGGTTTATTTACTCAAGTTTTGTTCTGATTTTTTAATGGGGTCATGGGTTTAGTTTATTTATAGCCATTTGTTGCATTTGCTGAGCTGGCAGAGTTTTTGGCAGAAATTAGCTTAAATCCGATTGAGAATTTTATTTTATTTTATTTTGATTAAAGCTGCCCCAGCTGGGGGAAGCTGTGCCATTCGCCGGCCTAAAAAGGCGGCCAAGAAGAGTTGATTTTGAACTTGTGCGACGTGAAACAAGCGCCGACTGTCATCTGGACCTGACACACTTGTCGAGGGCGCCGTAATGGATGCCTGATGAGTGGGTGACACGAGAGGGGGCGGCCCGACTCATGCACCAGCCCACAATAATGCTGAAAGCGCACAAAAAAGGGCCAGCGACCCCCGCGTCCAACCTCTAGGTTCCCACCTATCAGCAGCCTCAACCTGGCTTGTCAGCAGGCGCGACAATGGGCAGCTAACAAGGAAATAGTGATTAAAATGTGTAAGCTTTTGGACATTTTTGTAAAAATATCCCTTAAAGTTTTAAAATATTAGAAAACATATTAGAGATTAGAGTTACGACCACAGGACTTTGTAAATTTAAGCTTACAATTCTTAATGAGGGCTTCTAGATAGAAATATATACATTTTGTTTTATTATACAATTTTGAATTTATTAAATAAACATCTTTATTATACCCTTACATTTCCTTAGGTATAAATTTCCACTCTAATCCCACATAAGCTCACATTAGCCGCCGACGCATTCGCCGTCTGAGTAGCAGCCCCGGCAATTTCAATTGTTGTAATGCACTCAAGGGGTCGACGTTGACGACCACGTCGGCGCTGCATGATTACACGAGCCGCTCCTCGCTACCACGCCGCCGCCTGTCCCACTAGCCACCTTCAACATCCCAGGACACCCTGATGCCTCACATGGTCATGCTCAAATGCTCAACTCCCGTGCGTTGGCATGACAGTGAGCTGCTGCTCCTGCTGCTGCTGCTGCTGCTGCTGCTGCTGCTGCTACTGCTGCTACTCAGTTCGCCTGGCATTTTGCTACTTATTTTTGTTTCGTCCCCAAGGCGCTGCATTCCATGGCGGAGGGCGATGTGGGACAGGGCTTAGGCGACGCCTAATCTTACATCGCTGCATATCGAGGTTAAAACTTGACAATAGTTCAACTCGACTCGGCTGCCGCTCACCCATGTCTGTGTTGTCCTTAGACGTTTTTAGCCTGGCCCTGTTCAGGGGTTACGTATACGCAGCGTTAACTTGTCGGCTGTTGTACAGTGTATACTATCCGCCAGGGTGGTTCCTTTCAAACAAAAGTAACAGTTATAGAAGGTATAACATTTTAATGAATTAATTATCACAATATAATTTTAAAGTTTAGTAAAATAAATCAATTTAGTAGCTTTTTTATGTCCCAAAAATTAAGATCCACCCTACTGTACACCCCTCGGTTATCCTAATCCCTATCCCTGTTGCTTGCTCAGCTCGTGACCCAAATTATTTGCACAAGCATATCGCAGCGAAAGATGGAGACTCCCGCGTTTTCGGGGCGTCTCTGCAATTGCAAGTGTCTTCCAGTTGCACACAGAGATTTTCGAGGTTAATGCGTGCAAAACTTTGAAATTAGTAAATTTCCTTTCTGGCATTCGTTTGCCAAGTTTTTCGCAGCAGCAGAGGCAGCAGCAATCTCTACGTCTTTGCCAATCCCATCCGCCTTGAGTGCAACTAATTTATTTGTACTTTGTGTTACACTGCGTATACGTGATGTTGTTGGCTCCTCCAGTCGCAACAACAAAGATGGCATAAGTATCAACACAGCAGCCCAAAGACGGCAACGACAACGACAACTACAACGACAACAACACTTGTTTAAATTAAACTTTCTGACCCAAATTTATGTTTGAAGTTGATATGCATTTTCTTGTCCTCTGGCTTCTGGTCTGGTCTCTGGTAATATTCTAAAAAGCAAAACATACGTGACAGTATTTCGTAATTTTGCAACAAAACCAAAGGAGTTCTTTTCGGTTTGGAAAGGGGCGAAGAACCAAAAACAGAGGGGAGAGGACGATAGGGTTTTTGTTAAGTTACTAAGCAACGATGGCTTTAATTAAATAAGATTTACTCTAGTTGGGATTGTACAAAGGGATTATATGCATTTCACAAAACTAGCTACGAAAGATATTAATATTGTGATATATCAAGTTTTGAACTCAACTAATGTGGACTTTCGCTTGAAGGGACTGGCCTGCTGGTCAGGATTAACTAAATATATATTCCTTTGTCAGGATTTGCTGAATACAATTTCAGTTTTGCTCATACATAAATCTTGACCAATTAATTGATGAAAGCCCATGGATATCAGAGACAAAATTGGCTCATTTGTGCCGTCTTTGGGTACATTGGGTTGGCTTTTCCTCCCTGATATCATAATGCTTTCCATTTAACAGACCCGAGCATATTTAAGAGTATTGCTATCAGTTCGCTTAATTAAAGAGCTGAGCGGCGGCGGGAGAGTGCGGAAAATTGTTGAAAATAAGTTAGTCAAAGGGGCCCAAGGCCATGGAAAACAAGAACAAAGAACATGTACGAACGAAAGCATAAAAAAATTGATAAAAAAAAAAGGGGGCGGGCAAAAAAATCCAAATGAAAATGAGGCGAAAAGAGGACACGATGGAAAAGGGAATATATATGCACGAATACGTATATACATAAGGTACATATATACAAATGTATATATAGTAGTGGACAACTATGCACTCCACCATACCATGCCGCCCCTTTTTGCGCTCTGGCGCGTGCCTGCGCCGCGTGCTAATTATGATGAAAGATTTCTGCATCTTTTAGCGTTAATCCATTTGGAAAATTAGAAATGAAAATTTAATGAAATTTCCACCAACTTTCACAGCGCTTTCCATACGATTTTTTCTGCCTTTTATATTTGCGAAGAGGTCGAACATGAAGTAAAAAATAGTTTGTAAAGTCGATGCTGGCCATACCCTGGGATATCATCGACGGAAGTCAACTTATACATAGTATTTCCCAAAAAATTATATTTATACACAACTTAATTTATTTAAAATAATGTAAATATTATTTATTTTGTCCAATAGCTAAGACAATAAATATTTGGAAGAAGATGTATTTTATTATATTATCAAAATGCAGAACGATCAGCTAATCATGTCTATCAGAACCTTAAATCCATTACAGGGTACACAAAATCGATAAGTTGTTAGCCAGCAATATTGACAGGGGGTCGGGTCTTACTTTATAGTTTCGTTCGTGTGTTTATTGCCGGCGGAAATAATTTATAACCTCATCAGTCATTCGGTTTATGCAGTAAATTCTCCAAAAGTGAACATTTATTTCGACCAACAGTGGCAATTAACGCGTCCTGTGTTTACCCAACCAGCCAAGTTTCTTCCAACTTCTTTCGCTACTCCTTCCTGCTTCATAACACGTTTTTAATTACCCATTCTCGGGGCTAGGACATTCCGTGGGCGGCAATGGGACTACAGCGCGACTTGAAAACAATTAAAAATGTCGTAATTGTCGCATTAATGTTTTTCTGATCACATTTTCGCTCTGTCTCTGGCTCTGGGCACTTGGAAACCGGCCAAGGACAGGACAATGCAGGACACAGAAAGGACTCGGACACGCACAGCCATTTCGGGCGCAATTAAATTACACAAAATTCGAATTAAAGTCCCTCTCAACGCAATGTATTTAACTGTCAAAAATCATGCACGAGCCCAGGACTCATTTGCCTGCCAACCCCACGGCTGTGCCCCCTCCTTTTTAAAATGAGAAAAAAGTTTTTCGGTTCAAAGAGGCGGCTGGTATTCAATTTGAACGTGTTCCCGTGGCCATAAAACATGGCCGGGGCCTGTAGTTAATGGCCTATCCGACGGTCTAGCTGGACTAGGTTTGAATCATTAAACGCACTTGCTGCATCGACGAGGGAACGATGAGGCTCCCATATCCCCGATATTTGCAGCCCAATGGCCAGCAGCCGTTGACCGGGCCTAATGGTTTTCAAGATTCTGCCACGGAACACAAATAAAAAGTTAAATTTTTTTTATAGTTTTAGGAATTTATTGCATAACTAAAACCATTTTATAAAAAAATAATACAATTTTAAACAGATGCTGGAATTTTGTAGTATTATTTTCTTAATTGAATTGCGGGAGACATTTTAACTATTTTCACTGTCGTAATCAGGTCAAACTCACAGGTTTCTCCAATTAAAAGGCTGTCACAAATGAATAAATCCTCTCGGTTGATTAATTTAAATTATTCTCATGCTACATTTGCCCAATCACAGCAAACACTGTATGAGCAGGAGTCCCAAACCTCCCACGAACATATCTCAATCTTAATGAGAATTGTTTCACTTTTCCCCTTCCCTTTTCTGGGGGCTGCATTAAATGTAATTACCGCAACATTTTTCATACCTCAGACAAGAGTGTAAGGACACAGGGCCGGGCAGTGAAAGATAGTTGTGGAACGAGGAAGAGCTCTTTCTTTAAGAGTCTCGGAGTCCTTTAATTGGCAAGATGGACTTATGGAGCACAACTTCTTTCCCTTTGACCTTTCGCTACACACTCACACATGTCAGAGGACAGCCCATTCCTTCGTATTTCTCATTAAAATCGAGGAGCCATTATTGCCGGAACGTGCCCATCTGACTGCCGGTCTTGGCATATAATTTATATATCGTTCGGTTCCTTATTTTATTGCATCTCCTCTCCGGCCGGCCGGCTGCGCCTTATTTATTTAGTATTTTAACAACTTCATTAACTGCAATTACATTTCCTTGGCCAGCTCTTAATAATAATTTCATTCTACCCTTTCCTCTTCGGACTCCTTATCGCTTATCCTTTTCGCTGGCCATAAAAATATTTAAAGTTGCCAAATGAAATTGCCGTCTGATAATGGCAATGCAAATGATGGCGCTTCATCGGGAAAGCAATCGGGAGAGTGGAAATGTTTTGATTCGCGATAATCCCAGGAGATTACTCATGAGATTGAGCCGAACAAGATCGTAAAGCATTTGTCAGATTCACGGGCCAGCGATTTAAATTCCGCAAATATTTTCACATCCTCGGAGTGGGGAGCGGAGAGTGGGAACACAAACATTTTCGCTATTGTTTGATTTGGAAAAAGCCAAGGGCAGGGCCACAATTGAGCGCCTACATCAAAAGTGACGTGTCTGCACTGAATGCCATTCCGTTCGAATTTTTATAAATCATTTGGCGTTGCCATGGCGGCTTTTTATGGGCCAGAGCTCGTCGGCCCAGGACCAAGCCGCAAAACACATTCATCAAATCCGCAGAGTCATTCATCATGGGCAATATATTTGACATTGTCAGTGATGGATAAATACTACGCACAACAACTGCCAAAACGCCACGGCATGAGCTGGGATGGCCTGGTATGGCCTGGTCTGGCATGGTCTGGCATGGGCAACAGGATAAACAAAGGCGGACAGACGGACAGGATAAGGAGCACCGGAAGCACATGCTCGTCTGCATGTTGAGCTCCGAAAATTTGCACGTTTCGATGCATGAAAATTGCCATTAAACGATTTCGTTTCGCTTTGGCCAGCCAACGAGCAGGTGTTCCGGCTGCAATCCAATTCCGGTAGTGGAACTGCTCCTAAGACTACCATCCGATCTACTTTATTTCATACATGGCAAGTTGATTTATTAGTTTACATAGGGGGATGCCAGGAAAAGACGTTTCCCTAGCTTATTTACTCAATCCACAAAACAATACTTACAAGATTTGAAGAATAAACCGGAATTTGTAAGGCACACAATACATTTCCCTTTGTGTATTCTGGCGCTCTTCGAAAATGAAGTGTTCATATTTGTGAGCAATCTTGAATGTGCTAGTTCCTTGGGTCTTGATTTTTATTATATTTTTTATTAAAAATGCACACACTAAATATTTATACAAAAAAATATTAACATTTCAAATATATTTGCGATTAGAAACTTTTGAGGTTTGCCTAATCCATTCAAAGGAAGCCATCTACATATTCCTGTTCACTTTTAATTTGAATTCCCAGCCCAGAACAAAATAAGTCGACTTTGAAACCAGGTCGACTTAGTCTGAACACAGAGAAAAACTTCCGAAATATATCTTTGGGCGAGAGAGAACGAACGATATAAGAAAATCAAAGTTAGTGGGTTCGTTTTTTGTGCTTTTAAAAGGCAACTACGCGCGAAAAGTTTCTCTTTTTCTTTTATATTTTCGGACGACGACGACGACGTTGGAGCTTTGAGGAAAATATATTCGAGTCTCAGGCCTGGAACTCATCGCCCTCTACAAATGTCCCCCAATTCCTGCCTCTTACTTGTCTCCATCCCCCGGCTTTTCCCCACTAACCCAGGGAAATCATCGCTGTTTGCTGCTCAAGTTTTCCATTGCTGGTTTTTCTTTTTTGTCCGCCTTGCGTTTTCCGACGCCCTGCCACATTAATTTTACTTCTTATAAATCTCGCTAGATGCTCCACTGGCCCATCTAGATGGCATGACATTAAAGTTGTCGGCCTTAAAGTCGCGAACTCTTGGGCCATAATTTATTTCCTTATCGCCGGGTCTTGGAGCGGCAGAATTGTTGTTTGTTATTGTTGTGGCAGACTTTCAATTAGTGTCAATTCTTTAATCGCTTTCGATTAATTTCAATTTGAAGTATGTGATATTTCAGCACGTGGCGAAATGTGTCGCTATATTCCGCCATTAGCTTTGGCAAATATTTACAGAATTTTAATATAAAAAATTGCTACAGCCTGTAGAATATTTCAATGCTCTACCCCCATGGATATGGAGCGGATCGCAGGGTATATCTCTGATGTTTGGCCCTAACAATATGTTGTACCTGCCTAACCATAAACTGCAAAAAGTAAATATTTTCGCCTGCATGTTTACATTGGCGTGTTTATACATAAATTCACATTGTCTAGTTGGCAAAAAATTTAGCATGCTTTTAAGGGTCGCTCAATTTCAGTTTGTTTGGATACCAGGCGGGAGTTTTTGTTGTGGCTTTAATCGCATGAATTCGCTTTCAGGTAGTTTATATTTTATATTTCTATATTTTCTTCTATATTTTCTGACAATAAAAAGACGAGGTATTTGCTATATCCTTTGTACCTCCTATTTGGTTTTTTTCCTAGTGTTTAAAAAAGGTGTATCATTTTAATTTCAATTTTACTTGCTATTTATATTTTTCATAACCTATTTTATTATTTTCTTTTAACCTACGTATAAGCATACAACATAATTAAAATCTCTCTCCCCCCATACATCATAGATATGACACTCAGAAGGGTAACCAAAGCTCACCTATTACAATTTTAATCCCCAAATTGTCCTCCTTTGTAAATATTTTATTTACTCATATTTAAATACACAAAGAAAGCTAATTTAAATGCATTTCCATGCTATTGTTTTAGGCTTTTTCTCCCGTTGACCGATCCAATTTGAATTGCAACAGAAAAAACATGCTGCAAATTGTAAATAAAACACGGATAAAGACAGGAAATAATATTTTCTGGTTGGCTGCAAGGGCTTTTTTGGCCAGGTTACGGAAAATCCATAAAAACTTGTATCTAATGTACACAATTGACATGTTAAATGTGGGCGGCGTAGAATAGTATTATCGGTGGGCAATAAAACCTATAAAACGCCGTTCGACAGTGGAAAAATATGGAACAATAAAAGGCGCTCAAAGTCTAATGAAAACAAACAGAACTATAAATAAATTTGGCCAGTATAAAAGTCTCGATTGCCGAAACGTTTAACCGAACAAATAAACATTTAAGTTTTATTTATACGAGCGAATTCCATTTCTCCCAGCTTAATCATATTAAGAGCCAGACACTGTAAGTTCATGGCCATGAAGCAACTATTTTAACTTGGCCTGGAACTAACCCAATTGCATTGGCCATTGTGCTGGAAATTCTATTTCAAACTGGAGGGTTTTCAATCCGGGTCTGACAAGTTAAAGTCGCACAGCTCAAGCGGAAAAAGCATCCAAAATCAACTGACTGACGCCACATCTGGGCTTTCGCTCCACTTCAGTATTGCATTTCTTTTTCGTTTTCTGTTATTCTTGTCGATTGACTTGTGGCTGAATTGTCTGGTTACAGATACAAATTGCTCGGGAAATATACATACATATAGATGCATATATGGGTCAGTCGGCCAAGGAATGGCTATTATTCGACCTGTCAAGCTGACAAAATGATTCTTTTTCTGCATGGGGAATGCGGAATGATGGGTGCTCGGCTTTATAGAGTGAAACTAAAAACGAAAAGAATATAAACTAAAATCCATTGTGGCCATAAAACTCACTTACTCACAAATAAATGGCTTGAGTCACAGTCATGGCAAATATCTTGTTAAATAATCATGTGACAAGGCATGGGAGTTTGATTCAGCGGCGTGTCTTGTAATTAAACAGATAACGTGGGCCATTTCGAATGATAAATTCTGGTCCTTGTCGCTTCAAGGCATCAGGTACACTTGTATTTAATCAATTAAAGCTAGTGAGTGCTTTGGGCGTCCGACTTGACTTGATTTTTAAGCTGAAATTAATTTAAAACAATGTTATCATTATAAGCTAGCTATAAACACATGTTGACCAAAAAGTACAGCCTCAAATATTGCTAAGCTATTTGTCAAGATGTTCCTTAATGGCAACAGACCCAACTCAAAAGACTTCCTGACTGACTTCCCCCGAAATCGGATCAAGTCAGGCTACCTCAACTATTAGGCTTAAACGGTTGTTTGTGGTTTCGGCGACCGTAATTATAAGTTAAGCTGCTATTAATTATGGCGCCCAATCGAGGCAGCGGGGGGCAAGGCATCCCCTGCCCAGCCTCTACTTGCATGTGCCTAAGCCAAAGGATACACTCCCCCCCCACACACACACGGTCGCACACTCGCGCTCGGGCTGCTGGCAGGGGCGAATATATGTGTATAGTGCACACATATATCAAGGCAACCCAATAGGCTAATCGCTTCGACAGGCAAAAGTCGCATTTTGGGGGCGCAACCCAAACGAACCCGCAATTAATTTGCCAGTTCGGTATCAAATTTGCATGGTTGTGTGGGTGTCCCGCCATGTGCGTGTGCGGCTGTGTGGGTGCGGAAGAACTTTTGCGCTAATTAGCAATAAATTTGATTTTTGAAAAGGAATTGATTGAGCCACCAAACTCCACTTTTCGCGCATTATGATAAATGGCTGTTGATGAAGGAGAGCTTTCGGGTGTCACTCAATCCGGAGACTAAGGGTCCTGAGCTTAATTTCCTTCAAAGCGGGGAGTTTGGCTTTTATATAAGCCATAATATCACTGGTAATGGTGTCATGACACAGGGCACAAGTTTTCATTAATTAGTGGCTGTATTAGAACCTTGAACGAGACAACTATATGTGTTTTATGGTTTGGATTTTTTTCATAGTGCGACTTCGGTCACACTGACCTAAAAGGTAAACAGCACAAGAAAAAATGTTGAAATCTGATTTTACCGAGGAAATGACAGAGGTTTAAATAGAAAGTGTGCAAGGAACGAA
>JAEIIF010024929.1:0-15542 GCA_018874455.1 Drosophila trapezifrons
AAAAAAAAAAAACAATGCACAGCCCACAACAAAAAACAACAAAAATCGAGACAAGCAAAAGAAAAAAAATGAGAGGAAAATTGAAAGGAGTCTTTGAGTCTAAAATAGAACATGCGGGCGCTACCGTCTTACAACAGAGGACATAACAATAGTGACAGAGCTTTATCCTTTTTGGCAAAGTTGAAATCTGAGTGAAATTTCTATAAAATAACCTAAATTTGGCCTCACTTCCTGTTGCATGGTCACACTAAACACTAGAACGTTTCAATGACATACATTTCACCGAATTTCATTCCTTGGAAAACTAGAACCTAATTTTGACCTTATTTCAGAATGCATGGTCACACTACATTATGGTTAATGTCCTTAATTTCTTAGGTAAATTAATCACAACTAGCACAATCATTTATATGCGTTATCCTTGTCACTTTTTGGGAAAACAGTGCGTTTCTGGCTGCATTTCGTGTCCCACTTCCTCATTCCCGTGTTTGCACCTGCTGCTGATGTTGATTTTTCGCTGCATAATTAATGAAACGAAAGCAGCGTTATCTCCACACACACACACACACCCCCTTTGGGACATTTTGCTTAGGCCATAAATTAGATGATGCATGACTTCAGTCGCTGCAGCACCTTTTTCAGGGGAAAATTCAGATAATGCGAATAGCCTTCGGGGCCACAAAAAGGAGGGGGAAGAAAGGCAGTGGCCGGACAGCAGGATAAGGAATCTTAAACGTTGCGAAATCGAAATCAAAGCGAACCGCCTCTGTTTGACCCAAAAAAAAAAAAAACCAAAAACAAAAAAACCGAGAAACGAGAAACGGAAAAAGCGAGAAACCAACCTGGGATATCTGGGCCCTGGAAACCGAAAAGCTCAGTCAGCAGGATAAAGCGAAAACGTTTAATGCCAGCTTGTTGTTCCTTGTTTGTTGTTTGTTGTTGTTTGCCGTTGTTCAGTGTTCGGTGTTCGGTGTTGTTTGTTTGCTGTTGTTGCTGTTATGCCCGTTGGCCATTTTATGGAGCCTGCCCACTTGATACAACCAACAACAGAGGACTAAGGACTGAGGACTGAGCCGACATACGGGTAGAAAAGTGGGCGAAAAACCAAGGACTGAAAGGAGCATTTTGTTTAATTCTAGGGAATAGGGTCCGGGGGGGGATGAGTGCACAGTGAACGGAACATTGAACAAGTTAAAATATAATAAATAGGCTTAAATACACAACAGCACATGCAGCAAGTGTGTGTGTGCCAGAGTTGGCTTTATTATTTTTTTGTTGGTTGAAAAACAATCCAACAAACAACCAGCAAAAGGAAATTGGAACATACGGATATAAAGAGCACACCAACTGCAACTTTTTAAAGCTGACAATGGGATTTTTGGAAAGCCAATTAAGCGAAAGGCTAACTGGGGGAACCTCAAGAAATATCTGGGAATTGGGAATTTTTTTTCGCCTAATAATAACTATTTTCTGGCTACCAAAACGAACTAAAAAGTAGGTTAAATATATACAATTTAATTCATAAATATTCCCCTTGTATATCTGATGAGTTAACTGTGATAAAACCGATTACAGTAGCAGCCTTGACAACGTTATCTTTGTTTTTCAGATAATATCATTCTCCCAAGATAAGATATTCAGGTCTCAAAGTGAGTTCCTCAACTATGTCGCCTGGCCTCAAAAAGGGAATATTTTAGGGCCTTCACGACTACCTGTCAGCGACACACACACACCACAGTATTCCCCATTTCTCCCTGCACCCAGCTGTCCCATAAGCTCACTCACCTGATGGACGCCAGGTGGACCAGGTCCGACCGTCTCAAGTTGCTGCGAGTCCTGGACGTTGCTGCTGCTGCTTCTGTGCTCTCAATGTTGCTGCTGGAACAGGCTCGATGTAGCTGCAAGAGAGTTAAAGAAAAAAAAAAGGCTGAGTGAGTGGCTAGCTAGGAAAAGCAATACAGACTTGGCTTTAAAGTGCTTCAAGGAGCCTTTAACAAGGCTCCCTCAGACTTGCGAAAACATTGTCTCGCCTTTGGCTTGAGGTCTACCTCTAAGACCATTAATTTTATTTGCCCTCGTTGTCGGTAGACTTTTGTCTCGAGTGGAAAAGCACAGCAACGCAGCGGCTTCAGTCAGGGAAAAATAAATAAAAATTAAAAATATATCGCGTATGCAAAGAGGGAAATATTGAGAGCCAAAAGCAGGCTCCAAGAGCTTCACTATATGGGATATATGCTCGTACATATGTGATGACAAGAGAAGCGTATACTTTCGCATGTGCGGGTGAATGTGGTTCAAGGCTGTCCACTGCCACTGCCACTGCCAGTGGCCCACTTTGGCGCAAAAAAGGCGGCAAAAAGTGAAAGTGAAAGTGAATTATTAAAAACAATTGCAATTGGCGTTGATAAAAGTGCACACATAGTTGGAGAGCACACCCTCGAGTGGGTTTCCCTAGGTTTCCCGCCTCCACAAGGTCGCAAGTTTTTCGGGGGGAATTTTTATAAGGTTGAAATTCGTGGCCCAGAGGTGCAGTTACCCACCAGATGGGAGCAGGCGATACCGCGCACGCCGCTTGTGTAATGGAATCTGGTTGGAGCTGGTGCCCCCAAAAGGTGTGAGCGGTTTTTGTTTATCAAATATTTCCATTGGCTTATTATTATTAGCGTCGCAGAGGTTGCGCCACCTCTAGTGTTGATTGGAGAAGATCAATTAACATTGACATAAATTGAATTTGTATGGCAAATTATATAAATGAGCTCGAGAGGAAGAAGATGGGCAATCGGGGTTTTTATCCGCATAATTGCGGCCTTTGTTCAGCGACCACGGAAATCGAGATAGCATTGGGAAATGAAGATATCATTTATATATACCGATCCATGGGATTCTTGGAGGTGCTTTGTATTATCAGAGATTCCTTGAACTTGCTTTATTTATATAATATTTTCTTAAATAGCTAACCACTAGTTAGTTAGCATTTATATTAGGAACTCTGTGAATAGTTAACCTCCAAAATATATTTTATATTTTCTTCAAAGTTAACCATAACGTTAATTTATTATTGTCTGAATCGCTAACCAGTAGTTAGTTAGGATTAACATTATAACCATTTGTTAGTTAACATTAACATGTTATATTCAAAACCTATATCCAGTAGTTAGTTAACATTAATATAAGGAGCTCGGAGACTCGTTAATTTTCCTAAAATATTTAATATTTTCTTAGATCTCTAACCCACAGTTAGTTAACTTTAACTTACTATTTTTTAAATAGCTAACCACTAGTTATTTAGCCTTAATATTAAGGTCTCTGTAAATAGTTAACCTGACCATTAAGACCATTAATATTAAGAGCGAGTTGCCGACTCGTTAATTTTTATAAAATATTTAATTTTTTCTTAAATCTCTAACCCATAGTTAGTTAACTTTAACTTTAACTTAGTATTTTTCAAATAGCTAACCACTAGTTAGTCAAGATTAACTTTAAGAGCTCAGAGATTAATTAAGTTTAATTTAATATATAACATTTTTTTTAACCTCTAGTTAGTTAACTTTAACACCACTTCCCTTCTATTTTTAAGATCACCCAACTTACAAACCATAAGTCCTACCCCTACACTTTTGATTAATCCACCCAACTAAAAGGACTCAAATACCCTATCAATATGGGGGCTTAACCCTACACAGACACTGATTTATTTGGCCAGATGGAACTTAATTGAAAGATTCCTGCTGGCTCGCCTCTCGCCGCTTGTCGCTTTTTCCGCTTTCCCAGACTCTCAGCTGGCTGTCCGCTTTGATTAATGATTGTTGACAAGTGCAACAACTGCCACCGCCCTCCGCCCGCCGTTCCCCGAAAAGAGAGCCACAACAAACTGTCCGTCAAGCTGGGCGGCGGCGGGGGAGGAAAGCTCCGCTTAGCTGGATTGCAGATTGCTCATACGCAGCGTGGCCCCTCTTGAGCCAAAATTAAGTTGCTTGCGGTGGCTGTTGCTGCGCTGCTTCTGCTTCTGCTTCTGCTTTTGCTTCTGCTGTTGCTGCACTTTTTGTTGCTTTTGCTACTGCTCTTGCTTTTGTTAGTTTTAAACAGTTGACGGGAGCAACAAGGAGACAAGCAGAGACTAGGCAAGGGGCCTGAGACCAGCTCCATGATTTATGTCGTTTTATTTAATTTTAATTGAAAAACTTGCACACGAGGCGACGGCGACGACAAACAACCGAAAAACCCTGAAAAGCATTCGGCATTCGCCTCTCCTCTGGCCCCAGCCAAGCCCCAAATATAATTAAAATGGCATTTCAAATGGGTATAGCCCCCTTCGCCATCTTGCTTTGGCACAATCTGCATTGCCAGGACTTGGAAATGCAAATAAATAACAGAGACAAAGGCTCAAATGCAAATAGAATGACTTTATTAAATGGCCACGTCGGCGAAGCAGGCTCACTGAGTTGTTTATAAACTTCACAGTTGGCAAATAATAAAGACACCAGAGAAAAGGGGGTAATACATATATATATATTTCCACTGGGAAATCGCCAGGGCAAAGGGGAAGGCGTGGCCACAAAGCGAGTAAAGCCGTGTCTAACAAGCCACGCGACCTTTTCTTTCATTTTTTTTTCTTTTTGGTTTTCCTTTTATTTATGCTTTATTTTTCTGTGATTTTTTTATATGACAAATGTAAATGACGTACTCGAAAAAGGGGGGGGAGGGGACGGACTTAATATGAACTACAAGAGTGGGCGCAGTCTATGAACAAGACATTACAACAGTCATAATAAAAGTAAAAAAAAAATATTATAAAGCCGCCACAAGAAGTCAAAAGCTGCACAGTGGCATAAAGCGTGCTAAAATAATAAAAATAATACTAATAATATTATATATTCGAAATTTATGTTATCAAAACAGAGGAAGTCCTTCTTCTGGCTTCCCTTTTCCTTGAAGAGTACTTAAAACCCAATTTCCTGGCACATTCTCCAATGAAAATAAACATAATAATTATAATAACAATATACTTTTGTAATGTATGTTATTTTAACACAGAAGGATCTTTTGAAAACTCCTAGAAATTCCAAAGAGAATTCCCTTTAATAAAAATATATTTGTAATATTTAAACTGAGAAAAACAAAGTTTAAATTCAGAAAAAAACCTTCCAAAGGCTCCTAAGAATCCTCCTCTCTTCCCTGAGAGTATTTAAGCCCCATTTCTTGGCACATTCTCCACGGTGCAGCAGCAGAAAAAAAAAGAACCATAAAAGGGGGTCGAATTGGCAGAAAAGCTGAAAAACTGCCGCCAACGCCATAAATCATGCGGCCAGCAGCAACAGCCAACAGCCAGCAGCCAGCCAGCAGCAACAATATCTGACAACCAGCAACAGAAATGTAACAAAAAAGCAGAATATGGAATAAATACAAGAAAAAAAAGAAGAAAAAAAAGAAAAAAAAGAAAAAAAGGGAAATTAAATAACAATAACAAGGTTAGCTCTCTGCTGGGCGAGTGTTGGTCGTGTTGCTGCTGCGATAACGCTACGTTGCTGCCAACTAAGTGCAACATGGAAAACATTTCGAGTGTGCAGCAAATTGAGTGTTTTTATTGCATTAACATAAATAAATTAGAATGCCAGCGAAACGGGGAAATGGTGTCTCTCGTTTGCGCTGACTCACCCAGGGCAGAGAGCCAGGCATAATATTTTTTGCAGTGCATTTTCTAATGCTATTTCTAGCACGTTTGCACATGCCAGCAGTATCCAGCGTCCAGTGTCTAGCGGCAACATCTGTGGGTGGGGGCAAACAGCACGTTGCCACGTGCCGCATTCAAATGAACGTTTCAGGGACATCACAAGTTAATCTTTCGAGTTGAAAACTCTCTCTCTCTCGCTCGGAGAGAAAGGGGCTGTTGCACAGGTGAGCAGCTGGAGCAATATCCCGACTTGTCCTTTGATATGCGTGCTGAAATTGTAATGACAGCTGCTCCTGCTGCTGTCAGGATCTCCTCCCCCTTTGCTCCTTGGCCAGAGCACTGGCCTGGTGGACGCTCCTGGCCGCAAAATTGTTGCCTTTGTGCGGGTCAGAAAGCTGTCGGACAGCAACGACAGCCGGCGTACTGACAAAACAAAAGCTTTAAGCTGTTATTTCTCTTGGCCCCAGCCCCCTCGAGTGTAGTGTCAATAAAATGAAATTAAAAACTTTAAACAGCGAGGAGGCGAGAGACAATTTAATCAAGCCACTGCAAATGAATGCCCAAAGCAGCGGAAGAAGCTGCAGCATTTGCATGCAACCACAACAGCAGCAACACCAGCAGCAGCAGCAGCAGTGGAAACAATCAAAAAGTTTTTAAAACAAATTAAAACTCGACGACAAGAAAGTGAAGAAAGCGAAGCTCTATTCTCACTCGAATTCCCTGGCAAATGCTCCGTGAATTTTATTGTGCGGTCAATTGCAGGCAGGGAAACCCGCCCCGGAAAACCTAGAGAATGTTCGGGAAGGCACAGAAAATAAATAAATAGAAAAGTTGAACTCTGGCTAAAACTTTTGGGCCCCAAAAGGCCGCCAATGGACGCTTAACCATTTACCTAATTCTGTTGCCAGCCATTAATAAACGCAGACAAGACGACACCGAAGCTATTTAGTAGTTAAATAAAAGTTTCTAGTTTAATTATAACAAGTTGTTGAGTTGAGTGTAAATAAACTTGTGTAAGTTGTGCCCTAAATTGTTCAATTGATTTTGCTAATTTTGTAATGAAATTTGGAGAGGAAATATGAGCAGTTCTATCGAAGCAACTTCATCGAGGAGTAAAAAACTAATTAAAACTTCTCATAAATATTGTAGAAAAAGGCCAAGGCCTAGTGAAAATTAAATAAAATACTTTCAATTCTAAATTACAATTTCCTCTCACGCTTGCCTTGCTTATAAATATTTTCTGTGAATAAATACAGCTTTATTTTCATTTATTTATTAACTCAAAGCCAGCTAGAAGTTGCCTTTAATTTAAATAAACACTTTCAATGCGCATTTCAAGAATGTTCACGATTAATCGCAATTCCAATTGAAATTGCAATTGAATGGCAAAAAATAAAATAAAAAACAGAAAGAGAAAAACGCAATCAAATGCGAAGAAAAAAAAAAAAACTTGCAACTTGCAGCACAGAAAACGGCACAAAGGAGGGAAATTGCTCAGCTGCAACTTGCAACCAAAACTTTAATCGAATTCATGACAAATGATGTGCGAATTTTGCGAAAAAGATCTGCACTTCACAGAGTCCATCGACAAGTGGGAGGCACCGCTTCAGTTGGAAGATATAGCGAGTGAAGAGGCCCGAAAAGTCAGCACTTGCAAAGGCCAACGAAAAATAATCCAAGGGGCCAAGTCAAGGTTATGTCTACGTGGGTTCAATTACCCCCTCTTATTTCTTACCTTTTTTGTTTCTTGCTTCTATTTTTTTGTTGGTCTTTTTTCACCGTCTGCGTTGGTCAAAAAGGTTAAAGCCAAATTAGAAAACAAAGTCTTATGCTTGAGTGCACAGTCAAGGGTGCTTCTTCGTTGCCTCTGCTTCTTTCCCTGCTTCTTCTGGCGCAGACTGACCATGCTGATGATGATGACGATGATGATAAGTTTGCCTGGCCACACTCGAAATGTAATTAGAGTGCAGCCAAATGCATCCAAGAATGGGTAAACGTGGGGAATGCGAAGGAGAAAGGGCCAAAGGCAAGCAAACTACAAATTATTTGATGGGCGTCTGTCCAGAAATCAAGGCGGGGGCCCTTTTAATGACCCGAAAAGAAGGGGTAAAGGTTGGCCAAGAGCTGGAACTGACACAGGAATTACAGCTATAAAACATAGGGGTTTCTTGGCTTTATTTATATGAACTTTATTTATACATATATCATATTTGAAGTCTAGTTTAAAAACATATAATTCCTTTGCCAAAGCCAAGCTGTTGGTACTTACAACTTCATCAGTTGCCTGAGCACACACAAAGACGCTGTGCAATGAACAAACAAATGAAGGAATTGCAAATTCATGAGCACATTGGACACGGGTCTTGTGGGGATTGTGTGGATTGGAGTTCGGTTCGTCCTCCGGATTTGTCATAAATACGAAATCTCCATAAGCCGGACAGAAAGTGGCTGAGGCGTGGCGAGTCTCTGTGGTCTGCAGCAAAGTTTGTACACATTTTTTTGTTAGGGTCGAGTGTGTGGGTTCCCCTCGTAATCTGTGAGACAGTTTAGTCTCGTTTTGTTGTGGCTTTCAAGCAATTAATCAATCGATCGATCGATGGACGCTGCTGCGGTCATCGGACTGAGAAAGTCTCTCATCGATCGGGGAGGCCTTTGTCCCGCCAACGGGTTTCGCAAACAAACTTTTACATTGTAAACTCTTCATTTGGCATTTGGTCACTGCGAAAGCGTTGACCAAAAATTGACACAACTTTCGCCCCGAAATCCGTAACCGAATCCGAGTCCAAGTCTGCCTTGTAGATGAGTCTTTGAACCTGGTCTCAGAGTTCAAAAATTGAGGCTCACATTTCACATTTAACAGATATTGGCTTTTTTTTTTTTTATTTGAGGGACAAGTGCATTTCATAAGCCATAAATTGCAATTTTAAGTTGCAGAAACTTGGCTTTGCTTTTTGGGCCCCCCAAGGGATTGAGGTATGAATATTTAACCGACTTATGGAGGCTGCCTGCCTCCTCTCTCAAGAATCTGACGAAGGCAGCTTATGGCTGCAATCATAGTTGCTACACTGTGATAAAAACAGAAGGGAAACTTGGCTAACTGCTGAGGAATAATTGAAAGGATTATACTTAATATCTAATATATTTTATAAAATTAATTTCTAAGAGTTTTATATATTTTTTGCAGACATTAAATACCTAAAGTATTCTTGAACTTTCCCTCTGCATTTTCTACTTTCTTTTGAATAGTTTTTAGGTTTTTAGAGCTTGAATTTAATAACTTCTAGCCAGTTTAAAGTTATGGCTTTATTTTTCCAAGTGCATCAGTCCATGTTTGATGTCTCTGGCAGATGTGTTTTGTTGACTGTTTGCGGCATTCGCAAAAATAAAGTTTCCGCAAACTTTAGCATAGCTTTCTATTTTTTTTTCCCCTTTCTGTATTCCCTCTGCCAGCCTTGTGAGTGTTTCTTGGGCAGGTTTGTTGGGAAATTGATCCTGTTGCAGGCACGCTACTGAATCTCCTGCAGCTATGGCCACCGCCACCGATGATGAGCTCTATCCGAAAAGTTGCTCCCATCTTCGTGTCCACCTCCATCTCCAGCATCCGAAATGGAAAACTTTGCCACAATGGGGCTTCATTTGCAGGACTCTCCTCCTGGCAATCAAGTGGCCAGTGTTTCTAACGAATCATTCAAAGTTTTTGGAATAGTTTTGTTGGTGGCAAGTGTGCATATGCCAGTCCTCCTTCGATTGCACTTGAAAGTTTTCAATTGAACTTTCCGGCAAGGCAAGACACCTGAGACACACCGAGGAGAGACACCTGAGTAGGGTCAGTGGATGGCCAAGCCTCGGCTTCGGCTTGGGCGATCGGTTACCTGCTTCTTGCTGCTGCTGCTGCTGCTGCTGCTGCCGCCGCGAATCCCCGCCAGAAATCGCCACGCATCGCTTGACAAGTTCAAGTTTAATGGTGGCAACGAGGCAAACGCAATTTGTGAGCTGTAAAAGTCGCCACCAAAAAGCGCCGGCGAATGGCATTTGTTGGAAAATACACACACTCCTCACACACACACAGTATTGAATTGAAACAACAACAGCCACCAACGTCATCGACTTTGGCAACGTGTCAAGCCGGTTTCAGCTGCTCCGCTCTCCAAAGGCAAGGCACACTCGAGCAGCACATGGCCACCGGTCAGCATTTTTGCAGCACGCGTCCCACTCCAAAGCCACACAGATACAGATGCCAACTGAGATACAGATACAGCTACAGAGAGAGAAAAAAAAGAGAGAAAGAAACAAGACAAAACCAAACAAACACTCGAAAGAGCGAGTGAAAGAAAGAAAATCCGGTCCGGCGGCCACGCTCAATAAAAATTTTAATTTGAACTGTAACAAGTTCAACAACAGCAACTAGCAACTAGCAACATCAACAACAACTGCAACTAGCAACATCAACAACAACTGCAACTAGCAACATCAACAACGACAGCAGCAACTTGCAACCCAAACAAGAGCAACAAATTGCAATTTCACCTCGAAGTCAGCTAATTGAATTGATTCAAAGGCTAAGAAAAACCCCAAGAATTTCGAAGAATTACAAGAATTACCGACTGAACGTAGAGAATTAGATGAAAAATCTGGAATTCATTAAAATAAAGGAAATGCCTAGTTAGAGATGCACTCCAATAATTTATGTAAATAAATTTGATACAAAAAGAAATAGTAAGTGTTAAAGAACCTGCAAAAATTCCCAAGTACGAATTCAGCGACAAACTATGCTAAATTTTACGTTGAATTAGTCTGAAAAATACGTATTGATAAGGTTCCCTGATTGGAAAATGAAATATTAAAGTATACTGAAAGAAAATAATTATTTAAATAAAAATCCGCTTAGAAAGGGCTATAAATTATTACCATTTCTTTATTTCAGTTCATTGTCCTGGGAAATATTTGCAAAATCTAAAAAATTAAATCTAGCTCACTCAAAGAACAGACAAAAAATCAATATCTCAGCTTATATATCACTCAGAAGAACTCAAATCGATTAGGAACACCCATTTATCTTAGTTCATTGAACGATACGGGTTAATAAAGATAAAATTTAACCCAATAAATGCTCGACTTAAAGCAGAACAATCAAGAGAGCAAAGCTAAAAGGCGGATCGCTTAATAAAGATAACACTTGACAAATCTAGCATAGATATGTGTTGGTAAGACAATAAATATACTAGACAGATCGCCAAGGGGTCAGTGATCGACTTTCCTCGCTCTTTAACAGTTCATGGAAATTCAAAGATTGTTAGGTTTGACTTCTACTTGACACATTTCACAACCAGATGCCATAAATCAACATTAATGCCATCGCCCAACTTAGGGCCGCAAAGCAGTTGAAAGTCTCAGATTCCCAGTTTTTGTATTATCTTACCCGTGCGATCTGACCCTGAGTTGGTCTATGCAAATGGCTTTTTTGTCGTTATCAGATCGTTGGAATGAATGGATATAATTATGGAGAGAAAAAAAAGGGGTGAATTACCTCACTTAGTTAGTGGTTTAATTACTGAACTTTGTAGTTAGTTTGCATTCTATTTGTAGAGCTTAAACTCTAAGCCTTGATTATCATCACTTGAAAATCCCCAAGCCGGACTCTTTCAATTTCAATTATCTGGTTCAACTGGCCATTTCCGCCTCCGCCTCCGAAGCCAATCCGATACGATCGAAGACAGAGAGGGAGAGCAAACAATAATCATAAATAATAATAATGGTTACGGTTTCTATCGTCTGGCATTCATCATCATCTTCTTTTTCTTTTTTTCCCCTCTTCGTTGCAGCGTTTTATTAAAAAAATAAATAAACATCGTAACAGTTCATGTATCATCATCATCATCATTGATTATATGTATGCTTTCCGCATTCCGTATGTGTAGCATTTTCATAATCAATCAATGGATTGACCAAGAAGCGACCAAACGGGGTTAGGTTAGTCAAAAGCTACAGTTATCCAGTGGAGAAGAACAGTTGTAGAATCTCTCTCTTGGCTCTGGCTTTATAATAATGATTAATACCTGACGGGACACCTGAATTTTGCATTCACCTAGAGAACCGCTTTATAAATTCCCCAAAAAATCATCATCATGACTCAGTTGCGAGATGGAATTTACGCTGCATAAAATGATTCAGACCCCAATATATATATATAATAAATACTATATATATAAGGCTCTGTATAAATCAGCAGCGACAGACGGCGAATTAGCATATCGTTAATGATGGAACCGAAACCGAACTTAAAGCCGCACCGCAGATTCCATTCAGGAGGAGTCCAACGGCCAACGCAAAATGTGTGTTAATTTATATTCGATTAATTGTTAATTTGACCAATAAAAAATGTCGCTCAATGATTTCCGCAAAAAAAAAATAAAAAATACAAAATCAAATAACGAAATACGTTTTTCGTTCAATCGAAAAGGTCGAGCAACTTTCACGGCGACAATTCTAAAATTGAAAAGCTTGGAATGCCGTTCGAGTCGAGTGCTCGTATCTCACGGATCACTCGTATCTATCGGCTCACTTGTATCTTTAAT
This sequence comes from Drosophila trapezifrons, assembly GCA_018874455.1. Taxonomy (NCBI): domain Eukaryota; kingdom Metazoa; phylum Arthropoda; class Insecta; order Diptera; family Drosophilidae; genus Drosophila; species Drosophila trapezifrons. The sequence goes on from JAEIIF010024929.1 coordinate 12,247, forward strand.
TGACTCGTAATTAGTCTGAGCACACGCACAATGCTGAGGTTGTCCAGTTCGAGCTTGGAGCTTGGATTGGTTTGCGACTGGGAGTCGTCGTCGTCGCCTTGGGACACGCCCTCCGCTCGATTGTCCATGATTAATTGCCGCGTGTGTTGGGGACATTGCCAAGCGGTAACCGGCGGCGGAGGAGTGCCCCGCACAGCAGGTGCCAACAAAATTACCAACAAATAATCCAAAAAATACCCACGACAAAGTAAGGGAGAATATATATATAAAAATAAAAAAATACGTTTCCCACTCCCAGGCTCTCGAATTCCCAGCCACAAAACGATGATGATGGTCAGCCGGAAATATCCCAACTGATATCGGTGTGTGTGTGTGTTGGGTGTGCTCAAATTTGTTGGGTTCGTCGTGATGTCCAGCAGCAAATTGTTGACACAACAACACAAAAAAACAGAGGAGGGAACACAAAACTTCGGACAAACAACACGAAATTAAACAAAACAACAAATCGCCGAAAGTGAAGGTGTTGTGTGGTCGCTCCGCCGCCCAAAAAACACACACAACTAAATAACTAAATATGTATATGATAATGGCATATAATGAAGCGTTTATGCAAATCCGCGACAGCATTTCACACTCCAATCCATCCATCCGACTCATCCCCTTTCCCTTTCGCCAGCGTGTGCTGCATTTCCACCAAATAAGACATCAAAATATCAGCCAAGGTTGAAGCCAAAATTAATTACGGCTCTTCTGGTTGGTTAAATATGATAAGTATTGAAAAAGTAAGCAGAAACGGCTTGGTTAGAACACTAAGTGTGACCAACCTTTAGTGTAAGCAAAGGTTAAAGGCAATGTGACCAAAGGAGTGTCAGACAAAGGAATAAAAAGCAAGGTTGAATGAAAAAAAAATCAATAGTTCCTTACAAAAAGGAATTGCTAATGGCTTATCACAAATCCGATATAATTTCTAGGAATTTTAGCTAGAGAAAGAATATTTTTGCATAACTAAAAGTGTGACCAAACCCCAAGTGGATTCAAGCCAAGCCACAAAGCGAAATAAAAAACTAAAAAGACCAAAAACTAAGCACATTATTCTCCCACAAAAAAAAAAAACCACCCATAAAGCTAAGACAAATCTTAAATCAATTTGAAAAAGATTTAACATTTATGGCTATTACAAAGAAGCACCAATAAAGCAAAGAATAAAAAAAAGCTAGTAAAAAATAATAGCTAACCCAAAGAATTGGCTCATAAAAATCGCATTAGCGGAGAACAAACCCTTATTATAAATCCGCCAAAGAAAACAGAGACTCGAAGAAAGCGTTTGAATACGAAATGCCGGCGAGAGAATCAATGCTGAAAGTCATTCCCTCTGGGAGGAATTCCTCAGAGTCATCTTCAGGTGTTATGTTCATGGACTTTGTGTTATGTCACCACGTCGAAACTGTTGATTTATGCAACTAATCCGTTGGGGCAACTGCTTCAGATTTGTGCCATTGCCTGCGTTGTGTTGCGTTTGGAGTATACTTTCAACTTTTCTGCTCTTTGGCCACTCCGCACTCCGCACTCCGTACTCCGCACTTCAATTTCAACTTTTGATTGCACTGCATTAAATTGATTTCTGCTGCTTTGATGCCATCTTCATCCTCATCATCATAATCGTCGTCATCATCATCGTCGACGTCATCCTCATCATCGGCATTGTCGTCGTAGCCGTCGTTGGGATGTTGTTTCTGTTATTAGCGCGCATGATTGGCATTTCTGGGTGCCCCGTCTGATTTCTTTCATCAGCCAGTCTATTTATTTACTCTGATTACTTCACTCCGCCGGCAGAAGTACTTTGTACAAACAAAAACAAACTGCAATTGATTTTGGCCACTTCCGATTTTCGGATGTAACATCATTCGCTCTCGGCCCCCGAAAAATGTTGTGACATTGCGCAATCGAACCCGGAGATCGGGAGCCGAGATCCCATGGAATCTCAGTGACTTGCAATGGCCAACAAAATTTCGCTTTCATTTCGTTTTCGGGATTAGAAACAGTCACCAGCTTGCAGAGACATTCACTTTTCTTGTCGCATTTCGCGTCGCAAATTGAAGCCATATTTCGGCACATGCCACGATCCGCGTGGGTTTCCAATGGAGCCATTGTGTTTCCCCAAATTCCCACACAATCCTTTCGATTTCTGTCCGCAATTAAGGATGCTCTGTATCCGGAAATGACTGGGCATTGCTGACATCATAGCAAGCTCTCTTTTCTTACTGATTTGTGGCCCAATTTATTTTTATAATGTCTCTAAATAAATGCAGTTTAAAGAAAATGTTCAATTTACAACATATTACAATTTTACCATAATGTGTACATTTATTTTTCGCTTAATATTCACTTGATTTTCCTTCTCTTTCAGGGCTTGCCTGCATTAGTTGTGATATTAGTTTTTTAATTATAACACAAAATACATTTGTAATTCAGCTAAGCTTTCAATTTAATTCGTATCGTTTTATTCTGCAGGAAATAAATGCAATAAATATATAAATATAAATTTGCATTGGATTTTCTTCCCACATCTGTTTAAAATTCATTAAATTCGCATTTAATTGTCATTCGCTGTATTCGCGATATTATCTGTTTGATGTTGAATAAAAAAAGAGAGAAAAAAAAATGCCAAATAATGTTCATGTTCTCACAATCCATCCACAATTCATCCAATTAGATTGCGATCTGAATAAACTATTTTTGCATGAAAAGCAGATGGCCTTAGGGTAAGCTCTTTGCTTTTTCCCACTTTGCTTTTGCTTTTTCCACCCACCCACTACTGATGATCCGCACCTGAGAGTATTATCTGCTTGCTGGCCCTATAATTTAACACTTTTCACTAGCAACAAAAAAAAAAAAAAAGAAAAAACAACAAATAACTGCAAAAATTCTTTTCACTCTCAGTGTTTTTCAAGAGTTCTTTTTTTTTTGCGTTTGGTTTGGCGCTTCAATTGTTTGTTGTAGTTGTTCTGGCTGTTTTAGTTGTTGTTCTTAATTATTGCCATAGTTGTTGTTGTTATTGTTGTTGTATTTGTTGCACTTGTTGTTGTAGTTGTTGTACTTGTAGTTGTTGTTTTTGTCAAAGTTGTTGTTGGGCGGAAGTGGCTCGTTGGCAGAGGCGCGCTTTTTGTTTCGCAAATGTGCGCGCGGCCTTTTTCAATAGTATTTTTCACACTTGTGAAAATTAAAACTTAACTCGACATTTTGCTGCATGTTGTTGATGTTGTCCGCCGGGCGTTTTTTTTTTTTTTTTTTTTTTT
>JAEIIF010024952.1:0-10109 GCA_018874455.1 Drosophila trapezifrons
TTAAACCTCTGTCATTTCCTCAGTAAAAGCAGATCTCGACATTTTTCCTTCTGTGTTTACCTTTTAAGGCAGTGTGACCGTAGTCGCACTACGAGAAAAATCCAAACCGAAAAACACATATAGTTGTCATGACACTATAACCTATAGTTTTCTAACATTTTCTTTGAAAATTGCGAAAATTCGCCATTAAATCAGATGTTGTTAACCCTCTGTCAGTTAATGTTAGCATAATATAATTTCATTTTAATTTTGTAAGGCTTAAAGTATTTCTCTTTCATTGGTAAAACATCTAAAATCCTAACAGATATCAGTAAGCTATAATTTCTGACATTTCCTATCATTTTTCCTACGGTTTTTTTTTCAGAAAATTGCCAATTATATTAAATGCAAAAACCCACTGACAGTTAATGAAAGTAAAATTGAAAATTGGCTGGTAGGAGGTCCTCCTACTATACATTACTTTTCAATATTGGCTACACACTCCTGGTGGCTCCTCCGCCCAGTAATATTTCTGTGTGGGTTTTTTTTTTGGCGTTCGCATGCAAAGGATGGCAGCAATTACCAATACTCGATACCAAAAAAGGGTAACAGCAATCGCCCAAACATTCGCCCACAAACACAGAGAGGTCCTGGGCCGAGGAGCTGGTGTGCGTGAAGGAAAAAATTAGATAAAACACCTACGAAACGCTGAATATGCCACAGTCTGCAAGGAAGGCGCGCGTCGTGCAAATCGAATCGAAACGAAAACAAAGCCCCGAAAAAAAACCGAAACGAAGGAAATAGGAAAAACTGAAGGCGAAAAGCGGAAAGCGACGGCAAATCGGAAAAGTCGGAAACGTTGGAAAAGCAGTGAAGTGTAAGCCAGGCAAGGCTGTGATTTGTGACTTGAGTGTGTTCGAGTGTGTGGAGTTCCTAGCGAGCAGCAGGGTCAAGACATGTCCTTCCGGTCAGCACGTCCTGTCAAGTTCAATGCACCTGTCGGCAGGTGCAGTTTGCGGGAAAAACAGAAGCAAAAACCCCAAGCTAATGAATAATACATGGATCGTTTATAGGGTCCCCTCAGGCTGCCTAATTGGAGACAAATATATGCATAAACCTGGCCATCATTTTGAACCTCAGACTAAGTGGCACTGACATTTTCATGCCTCCTTCGGGTACAATTAAAATTTAGGTCACCTGGTTTTCTTTTTGGGGAACCCCTTCCTGTGAGTTGCCAAAAAAACCTTGGAAGCCACTCACGCAGCTCCCTGGGGAAACTGTGTCAAGTTGGTCTTTAAATTTTTTGACCACACGCAAGTGCGTACTATATTTTTTTTTTGGGGTACAATTATTCATCCATCGAGTAGCACGTGCTGTCTTTTGTCCCTGCAGGACCTTGGGGCAGGACCCTTTGACCTGTTCTTTCATAAAAATATCCATACCTTTCCTAGCGCCCCTTTTCGAAGTCGAAAAATCGATTCACAGCTAATTGGTTTGTTTTCGACGTGTTTCCTGTTCACTTTTTGGTTTTAGTTTTGCTTTTTCTTTTTGGGAAACCCACGTCCTGCAGCCGGTCATGTCCTGTCCGGCAAAAACAAGCCGAGTGCATTAGAAATCGTGGCAAATTGTAAAGTAAATAAATAAAACATTAAACCAACATGTGAGAGGCCCAACAGCGGTGACTCTCAGAACGCCCCCAAAGCCGGGTTGTCCCAGTTTTCCTTCGGTTTTCCCCACCCACTTTCCCGCATTTTCCATTGAGTATGCACACACGCAAGGACCTGACCAGTTGACCAGTTTAGCAGTTGAGAAATTGACCAGTTGAGCAGCTGAGCCGGCGGTGCAGTTGTCAGTCCGTTCAGACGTCGTTGAACTTGCCAGGACATCGGTTCAGTCGGCTCTTCGATTTTATAATTTCCATAAAGGACTTGCCAGTGCCAAGTGAAGAAAGCCAACCAATGAATCTCGACTGGGGCGATGTGCAGAGTCGCGGACTCTAAGAGTTTCCTCGCAAACCCTAAACAGTATCCAGAAAATAAGAAAAGGAATAGAGATGCCGCCGAAACGCCGAAGAAGATTCCAAGGACTCTACTACCATTCATCGCCGCCGAAAGGTGAGTGAGTGTGTGCTCGCATATTCATATATTCATTCATCCTAATTGAGGGAAATTGTGGTGACAACACGCCAAGGAAAAAAGCTGTGAGGGCTTCGGCTTCCTTCATCCTTTTTTTTTTGGCTAAAATTTGCATATTGCGTGCCGTTAAGGGTGTCAGCTCAACAAGTTACAAAGGGGAGAAGGAGAAGGAGTTGGAGAAGGAGTCGGAGTCGGAGTCGGAGAAGGAGTCGGAGTCAGAGGCGGAGTGACGGTGCGATTGCCACATTAAGTGGCAAACACTAATGCGCCATTTCCGTGGCAATTTCGAGCGCTTTTTATTGCCACTCAATCGTGTGTGTGTGGGCCTGAGTGTACAAGTATGTGGAATGGAATGGAAATTTAATGATTCACCGCGGCCACCTAATTTACATGTCACTACCTCAACTACTCTCGTCCTGTGGCAGTAAGTCCTGCCACCTACCACAAATTCCTCAAGGTGTGAGCGCCAAGAATAGCTTAAGACCTTGACACATAGGGTACGTGGGTGGGGGTGTCGAAAAGGGTAAAAAAAAGGGTAAATGGTAACTATTTCCATATGTCAGAAGGGAATTTCCCCAGAAGAAGTTCTGGTGATAGGTTCTATGGCCAAGTTGGAGTATTTTCTGGAGAAACCTGCAAGAAAGCTAACGATTTCCATATAAGTATCACAGGGAATTTTCTGTAGGCTACTCAAAGTATTTTGTGGAGTAAACCTATAATGGAATGGATATACTGCTTAACGATTTATATATATCAGTATCAGGAATTTTCTGTAGATAATTGCTAACGATAATGGTGTTATGATACTGTATTAAAAACTTTATTAATCAGAGTTTTTATTAGAGGCTTGGCAGCCACCATAGGATTTTACGTAAGTGCGAGCAAGACGACTATGCGATCTTTCAATAAGAGATTAATACATTAATGTACATAAATTAAAAAAGCGTATAGTCGTCTTGCTCGCACTATCGTAAAATCCTATGTCAAGCCTCTAATGAAAACTCTAATTAATGAAGTCTTAAATACAGTATCATAACACCATAAGAATCAGTAAGAGAATGGTTCTGGGTAACGATAACCACATAAAATGGAAGTTTTGGGTACACCAATACAGTAAAAAATACTAGTTCTGTATATTATCTTCCAGAAATATGTATATCAATTTTAAAGTTCAGCAAATAAAGCCTTAATTACTTAAAATCAAGTCGTGGTAATTTTTTAAACACAGTTTTCCTTGGTAAAGTTCAATATAATAACTATTTATTTTGGTTATATATATGAGATCATGCCTTTTCTTCGTTAAATGTTTTATAAAGAATTAACAAGCATCTTACCTGCCTATTACTTAAATAGAAATTAGCTAAGGATCCTAGAAAATATCCTTATTTTTCAGTGGCTTAAAGTTTGTATATTATTCAACCGCGAAACCTAAAAGTGTGCTATAAAAATTACTTTAGAGAAATGCTTCCCCGGGGAATGCTAATCAAGTTCGAAATCAGTTAAAGGGAAATTCTATTTTCACATATTTGCATTGGCTTGAGCTCTAATGAAAATGTTGACTTTCTGCCTTATATAATACACACACCCACACCCAGGGGTTATTTATTCATGTCAGAAGTTGGAAGACCGCGAACAGGACGCAATTATTCCTCCAGCCCGCGCTGGCTCTCCTTGCCGCTGCTTTCTGACCACAACAGAGACCCGAATTCAACACCTTTCGATTTCGACTTGGCCAAGAATTAGTTTGCCAACGTGGCTCAAGCTGGCCAGACGCAAATTCGAATCGAATTGTGACAGGGAAGGCAATCAGGGAGAGTGAGTAAGCCCCCAAGCAGGCGTTGGGAAGTTGTCACCCATCCATAACCATATACTAAAAAAAGATATATATATTTCTGATCACAAAAAGACCCGAGAGTCAAAATATATTTTTGCCATAATTGCAGTCATGCCGATGAATGGACAGGCCGGTGGCCAGAATGGACGCAAGCGTCGCGATAATGAAGGTGCGTATTACCAAAGGGGGGGTTCCCACTCCTCCTCCGGCCCGTGCCCGTTCCAGCTGTTCGTTTCCCAAATCCTGCACTAAATGATTCAGCGATCTAAGGCAACTTTCCTGGCCCCGTGTGTGTGAAAAAGTTAAGGCCGCCGCCGACCTTGAAGCATTTCAAGTTGGCTAAAAAAAGTTTCGCCGGCGGAAATTGTCTCAAGTTTCCACTAATGCCACTTTAAGCGAGAGGGCCCGGAGTCACAAAACTTGAACATTCATTGCATTTATTTTCGTTTTAATTTAGTTTTCAGTTTTTCAGTTCTTGGGCTCCTTGGCTCCTTGGCTTCTTAGCTTAACTTTCTTTTTTCGGCAAATTGCATGCAGACACGAACGAGGGCGCGAATGAAATGGAAATCGCTATAAGTTTAGGGATTGGAATCGGAGATCGGGCCAGGGATCGGGGCTGGGGTCTTACTCGAAATTAATTTGAACATTTTCAATTTCCCATTTGGTGGCGGCTAATAGATTTCTCGGTGAAGCTATCCACCATTCGGATCTGGATGCACGAGAAGGACATCGGCAAGCTAACCCGCATTTTGTGGGCGGGCCAGGGGAATCGCCTCAGCCAGCAGGCCAGCAACAATGGGCGGGTGAAGCGCTTCCTGGCCGCCGTTCCCCATGTCATGGTAAGGATATCCGTCTAGATTTGTTACTACCACTCCTCTCCCTGTCCCTCTCTCTCTCCTTTCGTAGAATGCCATCAAGGATCTGCATCAGGCTGTCATAGATAACAATCTGGAGAATGTTCAGTCGCACTTGGAGCCACCGGTGCCTAGTGCTTTGGTCACCTGCAAGGATGGCAACGGCCTCAATGTCATACACAAGGCTGCCGGCTTGGGGCACACCAAGATCCTGGAGTATCTGGTGGGCATTTGGCCGGAGGGCGCCCACGAGACGGACATCACTGGCAAGACGCCGCTCCACTGGGCCGCCAGTGCCAAGAACAACATGCGATGCTACACCCTGCTCACCCAAGCGGGCTGCGATGAGGAGGCCGTCGACTATGTGAGTGGGTCTGTCCAGGGAGTGGGTCTCTCCAGGGAGTGGGTGTCTCCAGGGAGTGGGTCTTTCCAGAGAGTAGGTTGTAGTGGGATGGGTTTTTCCTTAGGCTCTCTACATAGTCCTTGTATCATCTATGACCTTTCTCAAGCTGAGAGGCCTTGACTGGCTCAAAAAGAGGGCATATGTTAGTCCAAGTAATTATATACATTATCCTTTATTAAGATATAGTTAGCTGGCCTCTAAATACATATTTAGACATAACAAATAACCTCCTGGAAGCCCTTTGTGCTTAGGGTTCCTAGAGAGCTAAAGTTACCTAGATAGAAAAAAGACTTTCTAGTAGCTCCTCTCGGCCAGAAATCGATGAGAGGAGTTGGGTTTTAGGTGTAGTTGGGCAGCAATTAAAATGATTCATTGCGGCAATTTCAGAAAATGAAGACACCTTCGTACTATCGCCACAAGCCGCACGAAATCGAGCGGGCCTTCCTGGTTTATGTGCCGGATGCGCCGCGTGTCTCCCCCGACAGCGTCACCGATTGGGAGGCCTTGAGCGATGACACTGGCGGTGACAGTGTGGCGGGTGGGGACTCCAGCTCCAAGGTGAGTGCATGGTTTGGGCATTCTACCTCTCCTCCCTCTACTATCCTCTACTATCCTCGACAGAAACTGGACATGAAGGTGCTGCCGTTGGTGGGCAATGGTCGCAAATCGCTGGACGACAGCCTTGAGAACACCTCGGAGCTGGACACCAACGATGGGTGAGTGGGGGACGGCTGGGCTGGGGTGATTACTATGCAAGGGGATTCAAGGGTCTTAGATCCTAGATCCTGGCTTAAGTTTGGCTGCCGCCTGCGCTCCTTGCCTTTTTGATTTGTGTGTGTTCTTCGGCGGGGTGTGTGTGTGTTTTTTTGGGTGGCATGGCTTTGAGAGAGATTCTTTTGCATTTTGAAATCGCAGTACGAGTGCCAATGAGGATGACGAGCTGTCCAAGGCGGATGCGGAGCCGGAAGTGGAGGCCATTGCATCGCCGCCATTGCAGCGCCGACCGGAAACGCCGGCCACCTTCACCAATGGCAATGCCGATCACGATGGCGACGACAACAGCGAGGCTGAGGTAAGTCCTGCTTTGTCCTGCCAAGTCCTTCTTTCCCTTCTTTCGTTTCGCTTTCGATGGTTTAGCTTTGGCTTGCTTGCACCTTTCCGTAGGAGACTGGCTTTCGGTGTTATGCATTAGTTAATGAATTAATTAATAAATAAATTAACTAGGAGGAGGCTCTGTGAAAGTAAGCCATTGTCGGCTCTCGCTTTTCCTTCGCCCGCACTCTCTACTCTCACTAAAGCGCTTTTTGTTTAGAAATCCCTTCTGCCCCGCTGTATATAGGCTGAGATCGGAGGAACGTAGAAAGAGACTCTTGAAACACTTTTGGAAAGCGCAATCAGTCGACAATTGTTTACTTTTACAGAATATTGCAAGAGCTATAAGCGCGGACGAAGGAGGAGGCGGCGGCGGCGAGGAGAACGGAGGCGGAGATGCAGCCAACCTGGAGAATGGCAATGAGCACGATGAGGAGGAAGAGGAGGCAGAGAAGGAGATCGAGGAGGCAGAGAAGGAGAACGAAAAGGAGCAGGAGGAGGAGTCGGATCAGCCAGCTGAAACCGAGGCCGTTGAGGACACAGAGCAACCCGAAGAGTCTGCTACCGAGAGTGAGCTAGAAGGAAACAAAAAGACTGAAGTAGAACCGGAACCGGAAGAGGAGCCAGAACAAGAGAAGCCCGCAGATCAAGAGGAGGAGGAACCCGACGAAGTTGCTATTGAAGCCGCTGAAGATAAGGAAGAGGAGACCCCGAATGAGATCGAGAACGACAACGACAACGATGACGACGATGAGGTACAGATGGGCGTGCTCTAAGTGTCCTCTCGAACCTGTTTTGTAGTTTGTTCACGTTTTGTATGTGCCGTTCGCTCAACCCCATTTTATTTCCCCCTCTTCAATGTGAACCTGTAAAATGCGAAACCAATTAAAAGAAAAGCCTTCAAAACAAAACTATATATAAACTATATATATATATATCTCAATGTCAATCAGCTGCTGCAGCAGGCACCCAAAAATTGCATTCATATCAATTTGTTTAAACACCGCAAGAGCCACAGCCAAGAGCAACTTCAGCCGCAACGAAAAACTTTAGCAATCAACTTCAACTTCAACTTGAAACCTAAAAAAAAAAAATAACCGCGCTTAGATATTGTGAATCCTTTATATACATCTACTTATATATATATGTTTATATTTTGTAAAGTGTTACCTGTTCTGCTCTACCCAGCAATATCTATATAGTCCTAGCAATTATAGTAAGCAATTAAAAAATGGAATGCAAAACCTGTGCAACCTGTGTCTCTCTCTCTAGCTTATCGTTTATTGTTTTTTACTTTCTAATGCACCCCGGAATCCGTATATCCGTATCCGTATCCGTATCCGTTTCCGTATCCGTATCCTTTCCCTTTCTGTTTCAGTTTCAGTTTCAGTTCTGTGTGTGTTATTAGATCGAATCAATGCCAGTGTCTGCCTTCTGCCCCCAATTTGTGTTTATCGATTGGCCAAAATCAGCAGCTGTTTACCCGCAGATAGGCTTTATAATAATGCACTCCGACCCGGCAGATATATTCACTTTCCCTGGTCTCTGGTCTCTGGTCTCCGGTCTCTGGTCTCTGACATTTCCAACTGAAACTGGGACAGAGACGGCGTCGCCTGAGGTTGAGTCGGGTTCGGAGCTCGGTTCTCAACTGTCAGTGGCATCCAGTTGTTGGTGGATGCGAATGGGAACTGAACATGCAAACGTCAAAGAACAGTTGCAGGCATTAGATATGTGATATTTGATATATGCACTTCCATATATGAATAACTATATATATATATGGTAAAGAGAGTGCACTGCAGTCCCTCGAGCGATTTGTTAGGGATAATCAAGTGCAGTGCTTGGTGGGCGGTGCCTCTTTTTTTATGGTAGTAACTATTTCCAGCTGCATTTCCATAGAGCCAGGCGTATGCGTAATATCGCTCACACGCCACGTGGGCCATCAGGCAAGTTAATTGCCTGGGAATTGAGACCTTGACAGAACCATAAATTAAGGCAGATGGATTGCTATTTTCCCATTAAATGAAGTGGTAATCTGTCAGAACTGGCATTGTCACCTGTAGCCGCACCCAAGTAGTCCTTGTAAACAGTAATCTTGTATCCTATTCAATGTATCTATGTGACTCTGCACCCTGTAGCCATGTCTATCATCGTTAAATTGTTGTTAAGCCATGAAATAAATCTATACAGGATGTAATAGCTTCGGACAAACCGCAGGCGCAGGAGGCAGAAGGAGCAGCTCGACCCCAGGAGGAGGATGGCAGCGAGTCCCTAACATCGGCCATGGCCATTGAGGGCTTCGTGCAGGGCGCACCCGAGGATTTTACAGTTCAGTCTCAAACTGCAGTTGATGAAGTATACAATGCCATCCCTTTTCTATCTGTCACATCACCCACTCTCTCTCTCTCTATCTCTCTCTGTTGCTGGCTCACCTGGCTTTGATTTTGATTTCCGCACCTGACTTGTCTCACCCATTAATGCAGACCATCGAGTTCTATATAAAGATACAACCCCAAGGATCTCACCCTTAATGCTTCCAATGATGCACTCGAAACTCACCTCTCTGTGTGTCCCTGCATCCCGCCACCTCATACGAGATGTTGCCTTCCTCTTTTCCGCAGGATACACGCATCCAGCGGATCGTGGAGTCCGGCGACCTGGAGCAGCTGGCCGAAATCGTGCTGAACGGCGAGGGGGGTCGCTTGATGGGCCTGAAGTCTCCAGAGCCAGAAATACAGGCGTTTCTCAACAACGTGCCCAGCTACATGGTAAGTGAGCCGAGAACGGAGAACCAAGAACCCAGAACCCGGAAGGAAGCAAGGAAGGAAGGGGAAGCTCACTAATTATGGCATGCATCATCATATACATATATATTTTCCATTCGACAGGAGAAAATCCATCGCGTGCACGACGCGGCACGTGACGGCGGCCTGCTGGCACTGCAGCAGGCTCTGGATCGCCGGAAGTTTGCCATTGCAAAGGACGACATATCGCCCAACGGCTCCACGGCCCTGCACGTGGCCGTGCTCTTTGGCCACACCGGTAGGTGTTCCCTGCCCCCGGCTCTGGATTTCTATTTCTATGATTGCCCCTTTCCGCAGACATCGTTCGGTACTTGGCCTCGCGGTTCCCGGAGACCATGACAATTACGGATAATGACGGACGCACGCCGCTTCATTACGCGGCCACAATTAAGGACAATGGCCACTTCTACCACATGCTCCTGCAGCTGGGAGCCAATCCCAAATCGCTGGACAAGGTAAGTGGAGTGCCCGGTCCAGGCCATTATTACCAGGAAAAAAGTACTTAGAGAGCTTGTGAAAAAAAATATATAAAATACTTAGAGAGCTTAAGAAATTTAAAGTGACCATAGAAGTTAGAAGGTTTAGTTTGTTAAAGTTATTGCCTACTTTTAGGCCGTGGGAAAAGGCTTTTAAAATCGTTTTTAATATGGTAAATCATGTAAAATCGAGTTTTATATATTTAAAAGTATATAAATGTATTTTATAATTTTAAATTAGGGCTTGTAATAGTAAAACAATTATTACATTCGAACATATTTACTTTTTGTAATGGAATTGTATTGCTAATTGTGATATTTCTTTCTCATCTTCGTTTAAAATCTCTTTAAAGTTTAATTTTTATTATACTGGGGTGCTCCAGAAATCACTAGGGTTTTGAAATCACTTGAAAAAATGTCTAAAACTATGCAATAAAATATTTTATGCACGAATTTCAGTGCAAATTTAATTTTTTTTACAAAGACACATTTTGTAGCATAGTTTTAGACACCTTTTTAAGTGATTTCAAAA
>JAEIIF010024980.1:0-12638 GCA_018874455.1 Drosophila trapezifrons
ACTATACGCACTTTCAATTTATGTACATTAATGTATTAATCTCTCATTGAAAGTTCGTAATGTAAACTCTTATTAATAAGGTTTTGAATACAGTATCATAACACCATTAGAGTGAAAAAAATACATTTTAATATAATTAAATGTATATTTACATTAAAAATTATTACTATATAAATAAAGTATGATTCAAAGGAACTTGCTCATATTTTTTGAAATATATAACTTTAATATCTTCTTCAAATCACTGATACTTTAATTTTCGACTTGAAAAAGTTCCTTGAAGTTTTTACAATATACATTTTATTCAGTAGATCTTTTATATTACTTAAATCTATATTAAATTTTGTATATGCCTATATTTTATTGTTTATATATTTTATTATTTAATATATATATAATTACTGCTACTATTTGGCCAGTGACTGTAAAGTGTTAAAGGCAATCTATAGTTCAATTGATAAGTCAATGTCAAGCCCAGCACGTGCTTCGCAATTACTGCAAGGGAAGTACAGAAAAGTTATTGACTAAGGTTAATTAAATAACCGTGAGTCGTTAAAAAGTTAGTCTATTTTGCAGTTACTGTAATGGGGAATTTGTCTTTTGAATTTTAAGTATTTCAGGAAAGCTAAAGAAGAAACAGATTATTTATCAACACAATTTAAATTTAAAAATGTATCTTTTAAATAAAACTTATTAAGAAAGGCGTCATATAAAATAGATAAAATAGAAAGTCGTAACTTAATATTTACCTATAAAATTACCATTCATAATTTAATAAAAGAGGTGGAAACTTTAAGAATAGTTAATGTTTGTTAACCCCAATCAATACATTATGATAATGAAAATTACCTATATGCTAATCACTGAAGTTCATTGCTCCGCAGCCGCATTTACATATATTTATTTATTATACAAACATACATATATGTATGCACTCTAAGAACCTGGATAGAACAAGCCAAAAAAAAAAAAAGAAACAACTTTTGCATAATTAAGAATGACAGAAGGAAGGAGAGCTGCGCAGAGAAAATAAACTAGCTGGGCGTTGCAATCTGGTTTATCCAGTATATATAGAAATATGTATGCAAGTTTGCTTTATCTGCTGTTCTTGGGATGTTCGGTTAAGGAGTCTTGATCTAGGAGATGGGGAAAAGGAAGAAGAGTAGAGAAGGTAAAAGAAGCCAGGAGCTTTTTTTGAATCCAAGGAAATGTCTACAAAGTAAAGGGGACTTGATAATAGTTTAATTTTAATTTAAAAAGTAAAGAACCACAAAAAAGGATGCTACAAATATTTATTTAACCCTTTAAAGAGGAATGTGTTATTATTTTATTAATAAATAAACAAAACATAAATTATAAAAGCACTAAAATAGATAAATCATTTCGAATATAGCTCAAAAGTCTCCAAAGTAACAAAAACTGAAAAGTGTTAATTTATTATTGACAGCTGATTGCAGCTTCATGATTTATTAAAAAAGTTTCAAACTATTAAAACAAACAAACTGTACACTTGAATTAGGTACTAAATGATTTACTAAATGATTTACAAGCTAAAACTAAATTTAAACACTTTTTTTTGTATATTAATTAGGATCTTAAGTGTTATAAGGAAATAGTATAATTTAAAACTTCGTCAGGAATTCGTTATATATTGTTCTTGTATTATTTTCTTACTGAATTAGTGCGGCATTTATTTTAATTTAATTCCCCAATATAACTACCTCGCACCCACTGTATTCTTGCTCATAATTCTAGCTTCTGAGCCCACGGTGCTTGAAAACTATAACTGTAAAGAAGCAAAGAATAAGGAAAAGGCAAATAACACAAAATATAAAGTAAAGGAGAATCAGTATTAAATGGTAAAACCAAGAGAACGCACGCATATATTATTAAAGACTCAATTAGTAAATATTTATTATAATTCAAGGATAAACAGGCCTTTCCTTTAGTGATCTTGATTCATTTATTTGTTAATCCTTAAATCTCTGTGGTAAAAATGAACTAAAAAGGTATTTAACTTGGAGGCTTATCTACCAAAAACTGATATTATTTTCAAGCATTAATATTTATCTGTATAATTTCAAGTACCCCTGGCAAAGGGTATAATAAATTTAATATAATTAAATCCGGTAAACCACGTAGACGGCGCATAATGTGCGGAGGAGTCTCTTCAAGTTTCATTGGCCCAGACCTTAATACGTGCTCGGCATTTCGAGTAAAAAAACTAAACAATGGCAAAGAAAACATAAAAACAATTTGCATTAATTGAAAACAAAACAACGGTGGCAAAGAAAACATAATAAATAAAAACAATTTGCATTAATTTGAAGTAAATCAGCGAAACCGCAAAAATAATACAGTAAAAAGTGCGATTTTTGTTTTTAACAGTAAAGGCTGGTTAACAAAAGCAGCCAAGGGAATGTATAATAACTATAATTTATGTATAGGAAACATACATATATAATAAATATAAATATTTATAGGAAATAATTAAAATGAGGTCTTTAATTATCAAAACAAAAAAGTTATCAGTTTAACGTAGCATCTGTGTATTTAAATTATTTGTGGCTTCATTTAAACTTTTTATTTAAATATAAGCTCTTTAAAATTTAATGGTTAAAATGATTAAACATTTGATGTGAAAGCTTAAATAGATTGTAAAAATATAGAAGTTTTTTTTGACTGAGGAATATTAATTTATAAAGTTTAGTCCAAAGAGTACCCGACTTTCAAAAATTTCTGTAATGCTTAGACATTAAACATACTTTTCTTAATACCATAAATAATTAAATAAAGTAGGTTAAAGTATAAATTAAATATATAAAAAACCAGTAGCTAATTTCCCACTCTGGTGCCCTGTTCCTGCTAAGTGGTGTCCACTGTACGCGATTTGCCAAAGTGATTTAGTTAATTGCTTCGGTTTGCTGCGCTCGAACGCCCCTCAACGACTTAATTTCCTCTTTCCTCTTCCCCAGAATCCGCCATGAAGTGGTTTCTCTTGTTCGTGGTGGCCCTTGGCCTGGGCTTAGCCGCGGCCACCCCCGCCACCCAGTCCGACGCCGACGACTCCTCCGAGTCGAGCTTCCAGTTCGATGCCGGTTACAACTACTACCGGCTGCCCACCTCGCTGCGCCCCCAGAAGTACGACCTGCGCGTCCTCACCCAGCTGGAGAATCCCGAGGACCTCCGCTTCACGGGCAGCGTGAAGATCCTGATCGAGGCCCTGGAGAACACCAAGAACATAACGCTGCACTCCAAGAACCTGACCATCGACGAGTCCAAGATCACGCTCAGGCAAGTGGGTGGAGGGGAGAAGAAGGACAACTGCGTGTCCTCCACGTCGGTGAATCCCACCCACGACTTCTACATCCTCTACACGTGCCAGGAGCTGATCGCAGGGAATGTCTACGAGCTGTTCCTGCCCTTCTCCGCCGATCTCAACCGACAGTTGGAGGGTTACTACCGCAGCTCCTACAAGGATCCGGTGGCCAACAGAACCAAGTGGGTTTTGGGGAAATGAATTATAGAAAAAGTCCCCTAACTAATCGGGATTAACTCCTTGCAGGTGGATCTCGGTTACCCAGTTCGAACCGGCCTCAGCTCGCCTGGCCTTTCCCTGCTTCGATGAGCCCGACTTCAAGGCGCCCTTCGTGGTCACCCTGGGTTACCACAAGAAGTACACGGGTCTCAGCAACATGCCGGTGAAGGAGACCAAGCCACAGTGGGTTCTCTGAGACTTTAAGTGGGTTTTATCCTCACAGTCCCTCTTCCTTGCAGCGAATCCCTCGCCGACTACATCTGGTGCGAGTTCGAGGAGTCAGTGCCCATGTCCACCTACCTGATAGCCTACTCCGTCAACGACTTCTCCCACAAGCCCTCCACCCTGCCCAACAGCGCCCTCTTCCGGACCTGGGCCCGGCCCAATGCCATCGATCAGTGCGACTATGCGGCGGAGTTCGGACCCAAGGTCCTCCAGTACTACGAGCAGTTCTTCGGCATCAAGTTCCCGCTGCCCAAGATCGACCAGATCGCCGTGCCCGACTTCAGTGCCGGAGCCATGGAGAACTGGGGCCTGGTCACCTACCGGGAGATCGCGCTGCTCTACTCGGCGGCCCACTCCTCGCTGGCGGACAAGCAGCGGGTGGCCAGTGTGGTGGCCCACGAGCTGGCGCACCAGTGGTTCGGCAACTTGGTTACCATGAAGTGGTGGACCGATCTGTGGCTCAACGAGGGCTTCGCCACGTACGTGGCCAGCCTGGGCGTGGAGAACATCAACCCGGAGTGGCGGGCCATGGAGCAGGAGTCGCTGTCCAATCTGCTGACCATCTTCCGCAGGGATGCCCTGGAGAGCAGCCATCCCATCTCGCGGCCCATTCAGATGGTGTCGGAGATCTCGGAGAGCTTCGACCAGATCTCCTACCAGAAGGGCTCCACGGTGCTGCGGATGATGCACTTGTTCCTGGGAGAGGAGTCCTTCCGCTCCGGCCTGCAGTCGTATCTGCAGAAGTATTCCTACAAGAACGCGGAGCAGGACAACCTCTGGGAGTCGCTCACCCAGGCGGCGCACAAGTACCGCGCCCTGCCCAAGAGCTACGACATCAAGAGCATCATGGACTCGTGGACACTGCAAACGGGGTGAGTCTTGGACTCTTTCTTACCCTCCTAAGAGATTCCTAAAGTCGTTTCTGTGGCAGCTACCCCGTGATCAACGTGACCCGCGACTACGACGGCAAGAGCGCCAAGCTGACCCAGCAGAGGTATCTCCTCAACACGGAGATAGCTCGTGCCCATCGCGGAGGCTGCTGGTGGGTGCCCCTGAGCTACACCACGCAGGCGGAGCAGGACTTCAACAACACGGCGCCCAAGGCCTGGATGGAGTGCGGCAAGGAGGGCCAGAGCCTGCCGAAGACGATCAAGGACCTGCCCGGCTCCGATCAGTGGGTGATCTTCAACACGCAGCTGTCGACGCTGTACAAGGTGAACTACGATGCCCAGAACTGGAAGCTCCTGATCGAGACGCTGACCGGCGGCGACTTCGAGCGCATCCACGTGATCAACCGGGCCCAGCTGATCGACGATGCCCTGTACCTGGCCTGGACCGGGGAGCAGGACTACGAGATCGCCATGCGGCTGATCGAGTACCTGCAGCGGGAGCGGGAGTACCTGCCCTGGAAGTCGGCCTTCGAGAACCTGAAGCGTGTGGGCCGCATCGTCCGCCAGACGCCCGACTTTGAGTTCTTCAAGGTAGGTTCTGGGTTCCCTGGTCTCCGTATCTGAGGGATCTTTCTGTGCCCTGGCGTAACCCCATTCTCCATTTGTATTTCGAAACGAAAAACTTTCAAAATTGCTCACACCTAACATTTCCCGATCGAAAAGTTGTTCTTTGTCGTAAGTCTGAGATAGTACTCTGTATAGAGGACCAAGAGTACAGTTTCTGATCCAATAATACCCATTTCCCTCTCCCTGCTCGACCCCACCAACAGCGCTACATGAAGAAGCTGATCTCGCCGATCTACGGGCACCTGAACGGCATCAACGACACCTTCGCCGCCATTCAGCAGCAGGATCAGGTCCTGCTCAAGACTATGGTGGTGAACTGGGCGTGTCAGTACCAGGTGGACGACTGTGTGCCTCGTGCTGTGGACTATTACCGCAAGTGGCAGGCAGAGGCTAATCCCGACGAGAAGAACCCGGTGCCCATTAACGTAAGGAGCACCGTTTACTGCACGGCCATCAGGCACGGCTCGGATGCCGACTGGGAGTTCCTGTGGACGCGGTACAAGAAGTCCAACGTGGCCGCCGAGAAGAGGACCATCCTGACCGCCTTGGGTTGCTCGCGGGAGGTGTGGGTGCTGCAGCGCTACCTGGAGCTGACCTTCGATCCCAAGGAGGCCATCCGCAAGCAGGACTCGATGTGGGCCTTCCAGGCGGTGGCCTTCAACGAAGTGGGCTTCCTGCTGGCCAAGAAGTACTTCATGGACAACGTGGAGTTCATCTACAAATTGTAAGTGTTGAGTAAAGAATTCTGTATTTAATAATTTTACTTGTTCATTTGCTTATTTGTTCATTTATTTATTCATTTGTTCACTTGATTATTTGTTTATTTGTTCATTGAACGTCTTTTTAATGTATTCATCGGTTCATTTATTCACTTGTTCCCTTGTTCATCTGTTTATTGGCTTCTTTGTTCATTTATTCTTTTGTTCACTTGTTCATTTGCTTATTTGTATAGTTCTTTAGTGCCTTTTTTTTATTTTTATTCATTTGTTTATTTGTTCAATTGTTCATTTATGCATTTATTCTTTTCTACATTTGTTCATTTGTTTATTTTTGTGTTTCTTATTTTCTTCATTTGTTTATCTGTTCACTTGGTTATTTGTTCACTTGTTCATTTGCTTATTTGCTTATGTGTTAATTTATATATTTGTTCATTTGTAAATATGTTCATTTGTTCATTTGTTCATTTGTTCATTTGTTCATTTAGTCATTTGTTAATTTGTTAATTTGTTCATTTGTTCCTTTGTTCATTTGTTCATTTGTTCATTTGTTCATCTGTTCATTTGTTCATTTGTTCATTTGTTCACTTTTTCCCTTGTTAATTTGTTTATTTGTTCATTTACTCAATCTATTACTATTTCTTACTGATAATCTTCCCTTTTCCAGCTACCATCCCCTCACCAAGGACATGTCCCGTCTCCTGTCGCCGCTTTCCGAGCAGGTCATCACCCAGACCGACTTCAATGAGTTCAAAGACTTCGTGAACAACTCGCGTCAGTCGCTGAAGGGCCTGGAGCAGGCCATCCAGCAGACTCTGGAGATAATGCTCACCAATGTGCAGTGGAAGGAGCGCAACTACCACCAGATGTCGCGCTCCATCCAGCAGCTTCTCTAGATGGTCCCAGCCCCTAGACTCTCATCAGCTTATTTAAAGAAGGAATCTCCAAGTTTCAGCAGCAGGAATATTATGAATATTTAAAGTCCCTTAAATAAAATATTTAATACACTCTAGTATTATTCGTCTGTATCAACAGAAACGATGTTTTATTTGTAAATTTAAGTTCAAAGGGTTTGCAAGGCAGGGAACATAACGCATACGCCGTGTGAGCCCAGCTATAATATCAACTATTTCGATCAGGCAAGTTTGATGTTCGATGTTTGGCAGATAAGGCTGGTCATCTCTCAATTTTCCGAGTTAGTTTTTCTCTCGCTTGGAAGGCCTTAGACTAGCTTTTGGGCCGCATTCGGTCACCGTCCTCCGGTGAGTTCGTTAGTGCGATTTGTTGATCGCGGAAATCGGTTTATTCGGTTTTTGTTTCCTTCCGAGAAGTGCGAGTGCAAAGAACCCAGTATAAACAAATCAAAAAACATTAAAAACGTGCTATTAAGTAACCTGAATTAAGTAAAAGATATGCAAATCAAGTGAAATCCAAGTGAAAGTCCCCATAAACATAATATCTCGCTTCTTTAATATTTTGTAATAATTTATCAAGGCTTTGGATGGTAATTATTGCTGAACAAACAAATAAACTTCTTGATTTCCGTAGTGAACATTGAACTCTTTATGGAAATGTAATAAAATAAGCTTCTATGCCTTGTTTATTTACATTTCAAGCAAAACAAGTCATTGTCTGAGTCCGATTAGTCATCATTAATATGTACTTGGTGTTTTTATTATTACCTAATTAGAAACAAATCAGTTTTGTGTTTATAGTTCACAAGTTCAGAGCGATAATGGATTGGGATTAGCTTGATGATGATAATGAGTATATTGATTTTGTAGTGAATGAAATACAAACTATACTGGAATAATAATTCATTGAGACTCTGTACCTGATGGAATTATAATGTAAAATATATAGAATATAGTTAAAGTTTGATTTATTAATTTTATATGTATAATTTTCTTAGGCAGTCTCTACTGTATATAATTCATGAAATTAATTCCGTTCATTTCGCGTTAGTTTGCTATGCTTGAACTATAGATTTCATCCTCATTCCCCTTCAGAAGCTCCGATGAAGTGGTTTATATTTCTTGTGGCAATCGTTGGCCTGCGACTGGCCTCCTCCAGCTACAACCACTACCGCCTGCCGAAGGCTCTGAAGCCCCTGAAGTATGACTTGAGGATCCTGACCCATCTGGCGGATCCGGAAGACCTTAGGTTCATTGGAACCGTGAAAATCCAAATATATGTCCTGGAGAACACCAGCAATATAACGCTGCACTCGAAGTACCTGGCCATCGATGAGTCCAGGACAACCCTAAGCCAAGTCAACGGCGATGAGATCACGAATATCTGTGTATCCTCCACGGCGGTGAATCCCGTCCATGACTATTACATTCTGAACACGTGTCAAGAACTGCTGCACGGAAACTTCTATGAGCTGCATCTGTCCTTCTCCGCCGAAGTAAACCGGAAGCTGGCCGGATACTATCGCAGCTCCTACAAGGATCCCGTGGCCAATGTGACGAGGTGGCAACTATTGCAGCAGGTAGAAGATGATACAGCTTGCTGACGTGGTTTTCTCTCGATTCAGATGGGTCAGCGTCACCCAATTCGAGCCGGCTTCGGCTCGCTTGGCCTTTCCCTGCTTCGATGAACCCCAGTTCAAGGCTCGCTTCGTGGTCACCTTGGGACACCACAAGAAGTACACGGGTCTCAGCAACATGCCAGTGAAGGAAATGAAGGCTCAGTGGGTTTTCCAGGATTTTTAAGTAACTTTTCTTACTAAAAATCCCCATTCCCTTCAGTGAATCCCTCCCGGACTACGTGTGGACGGAATTCAATGAGTCCGTGCTGATGTCCACTTACCTGGTGGCCTACTCCGTGAATGACTTCTCCTACAAGCCTTCCACTCTGCCAAAAGGACCTCGCTTCCGCACTTGGGCCCGACACGATGCCATCGATCAGTGTGATTTCGCGGCGGAGTTTGGACCCAAGGTCCTCCAATACTACGAAGAGTTTTTCGGGATCAAGTTCCCGCTGCCGAAGATCGATATGCTGGCCCTGCCGGACTTCAACTCGGGGGCCATGGAGAACTGGGGACTGATCACCTTCAGGGAGGTGGCGCTCCTCTACTCCAGCAGCTACGCCTCGCAGGCCGAACTGAACCACGTGGCCAATGTAGTGGCCCACGAGCTGGCGCACCAGTGGTTCGGAAACATGGTGACCATGAAGTGGTGGACCGATCTGTGGCTCAACGAGGGATTCGCCACCTACTTGTCCAGCTTGGGCGTGGATGCCATCCACCCGGAGTGGCGCTCCAAGGACAGGAACTCGGTAGGATCTCTGTGGCTGACCTTCCGCCAGGATGCCCTGGAGAGCAGCAACCCCATCTCGAGACCCGTTAAAATGGTGTCGCAGATCACGGAGAGCTTTAATGTGATCTCCTACAAGAAGGGATCGTCGGTGATCCGGATGATGCACTTGTTCCTGGGAGAGGAGGCCTTCCGCTCCGGTCTGAAGTCCTACCTGCTGCGTTACGTATACGACAACGCGGAGGAGGATGATCTCTGGGAGTCACTCACCAAGGCGGCGCACAAGACCGGCGCCTTGCCCAGGACCTTCGAGGTCAAGACGATCATGGACTCGTGGACACTGCAAACGGGGTGAGTCCTCGATCTGAGAATTATGATTGGTGATGGGAACACCTTATGCTCCGACAGCTACCCCGTGATCCACGTGACCCGAGACTATGCTACAGGCAGCGCCAGGCTCACCCAGCAGCGCTACCTTCTTAACGCCGAGGCACCCCCGTCCAGCCGCGTGGGATGCTGGTGGGTGCCCCTCAGCTACACCACGCAGGCGGAGCTGGACTTCAACAACACGTCGACCAAGGACTGGTTGGAGTGCAGCAAGGAAGGCCAGAGCCTGCCCAAGACCACCAGGGACCTGCCGGGATCCGATCAGTGGGTGATCTTCAACACGCAACTCTCGGTGCCCTGCAAGGTCAACTACGATGAGAAAAACTGGAAGCTCCTCATTGAGACCCTCAACAGCAAGGACTTCGAGAGCATCCATGTGATCAATCGAGCCCAGCTGATCGACGATGTCCTGTACTTTGCCTGGACAGGAGAGCAGGACTACGAGACTGCCCTGGGAGTGATCGGGTATCTTCACCGAGAGCGGGAGGTGCTTCCTTGGAGGGCGGCCCTGAACAATCTGAGGCTCATAACTCGCATAGTTCGAAGGACACCGCAATGGGGGCTCCTCAAGGTAGGTTGCGCTTATTATAAACCCCTAGAATCCCCAACTGAAGTCCCCCATCCTCAGCGCCACATAAGGAAGCTGATCCTGCCGATCTACCAAGCTCTGAACGGCATCAACGACACCTTCGGCTCGATTCATGACCAGGATCAGCTCCTGCTCAAGACCACGGTGGTGAGCTGGGCGTGCCAGAACCAGGTGGCGGACTGTGTGCCTCGGGCGGTGGAGCACTTCCGTCAGTGGCGGGCGGAGCCCGATCCCGACCAGAAGAACCCGGTGCCCGTCAATCTGCGCTCCATTGTGTACTGCACGGCGATTAATCACGGACTGGAGGAGGACTGGGAGTTCCTGTGGACGCGGTACAAGAGGTCCAGTGTGGCCACCGAGAAGGGCGAGATCCTGGACTCGCTGGGCTGCACGCGCCAGGTGTGGCTTCTGCAGCGGTTGCTGGAGATGTCCTTCGATCCGAAGAGCGGCATTCGCAATCAGGACGCGGCGTCAGGCTTTGATGCGGTGGCCGCCAACACAGTTGGCTTCTTGCTGGCCAAGAAGTACTTAATGGACAACCTGGAGGCCATCTACAAGTAGTAAGTGTCATCGAGACTCTACAAAGATCCCTGATAAAGATATTACCTGTGATTCGCAGCTACCATCCCTTTACCAGGCCCATGTCGAGCCTGCTGTCGTCGCTGTCCTTGCAGATAATCGACCCCGAGGACTTGCACCAGGTCCAGGACTTTTTCAACAGGTCGCGACCGTTGCTAAAGGACATTCAGGAGGCAGTCCAGCAGAGCCAGGAGGTGATGCGGATCACTGTGCAATGGAAGCAGCGGAAATTTGCCCAGTTCACCAACGAACTTGGGTATATCTCGAGCTAGGCACTACTGTCTCAAAGTTCCCTGAATAAATGAATAAAAAACTACAAATTAAGCTCTTATTTACTGGGTGGCGGAACACATCGAATTTTGCGATTATCGATGTTTTAAAACATCGATGTTCCCGATGTTTTGAACAAAATAACATCGATACATCCATACATCGAAGTTTGTAAAGTAACATTTTCCTAGCTCTCTTTAAGGCAAATTAAAAACAAAATAAGATGGTTTTATCGTCTTTCACCATAGGGAAATACAAATTTGGTAAATTTAGGTTTTTTATAAACTAGTCTATGAGATCATAGTTCTTGTTCTAGAAAAGTATTGTGTTGACTATGGATGGTTCGAGAGAAACTCTTCGATCAGACACCAGTTGTCGGGCTTTGCTGAACATCCTTTCTTCGCTAGAAATTTTAAAGCATCTTCGTCGGTATTCTAGGAAAAACAACAAACGATGTTGGTACATCGATACATCGATGTTGAGATCGCTGTTAAAAATATCGAATCGGTGTTTGCTATTTCTTCTGAAACATCGATACATCGATGTATCGTCCAGGCTCTAGAAAGCACTGGAAAATGTGACTAGGCAAATGTTGCTAGGAATGTTGCTGGGAATGTTGCTGGGAATAATGCTAGGAATGTTGCTAGGAATATTGCTGGGAATGTTGCTAGGAATATTGAGCAACATCAATTAATGCGATTTTGTAAAGGCTCAGCTTAGCCCCTCTAGTACCGATTATAGGGTTAAGAAACTGATCTCAGTCATAAAAATACAATCACAATTCTTTGTTGTCTGTTAATCTGCTTATTTATATTTGTGAAAGTTTTATTTGGCATTTTATGAACCATAAAAAACACAACGTAGCGCTATCAGTTAGACCCTAGCTTTGCCGCTCTCTGGAACCTTTCAAAACCCCCGCAATCCGAGAGTATATAATTCTGAACGATCATAGAACTTGCCTCATTTGGTTCTCGGCTTGCTTCTTGTTCAGATGCGATTATAGCTCGATTAAAGCAGTTTCTTAGTGACTTAAGAATCGGAATTATCACACTGAGTTCCTGTTTTTGATTACATAAATTTAGTAAATGTACTGAAGTATTCAGATCAAGCACTACAAGTATTAAGAACTAATTCAAATTCCATGCCTTGTGGG
The DNA here is from genome assembly GCA_018874455.1 of Drosophila trapezifrons. Lineage (NCBI taxonomy): Eukaryota > Metazoa > Arthropoda > Insecta > Diptera > Drosophilidae > Drosophila > Drosophila trapezifrons. Next base: position 12,235 of record JAEIIF010024980.1, read on the forward strand.
TTCAGTATTTTAACCTCTCCAACTTTGGTACGCAATCTCATTAATAATGAATATTTATTTATAATCTTGTTCTCAGAATAATGAAGTGGCTTCTGCTATTCGCATTCGCTGTTGGCTTAGCCACAGCCAGCTCCGATTCCACCTATAACCACTATCGCCTGCCGACGGCTCTTCGACCCCAAAAGTATCACTTGAGCATCTTAACCCTTCTGGATAATCCGGAGGAGTCTCGCTTCAATGGAACCGTGAAAATCCTGATTGAAGTACTGAAAAACACCAAGAATATAACTCTTCACTCGAAGGACTTAACGATCAATGAATCTCAGACATCTTTAATCCAAGTCAGTGGTGTGGGGAAGAAGGATAACTGTGTGTCCTCCACGGAGGTGAATCCCACCCATGAC
>JAEIIF010024985.1:0-22012 GCA_018874455.1 Drosophila trapezifrons
ATATTTTATATATTTAGAAAATAATAATAATCAAGCATTAAAGTTAAAAGACAGATAAAATATAATTCCAAGTATTTACAGAATTTACTGAAACACACAGTTAAAAAAAAAAGATCCTATTGTATATTCCACATCTAAATAAGAAATAAGAATAGTGTCATTAAGAAATTATCTTAAAGAATTATTACCATTAAGATCGAAATCATCCCAACTACAATATTAATATGACATTTGGAATTACTTGTGACTGACATCGGAGGTTATTTGCGATATCACGCTTTTTTCGCTGTGCACAAACACAATGACAATCAAAGTTTAAGCGCAATTAGCAATCGCAACTGGTTTTGTCACCTGCCAGACGTGCATACAAACGTACCATCAGATATACAAATATATATAAATATACCATACACAGACATTAAATGCGATGCGGTGTCTGGAGTGCCGCTTAGTTAGCATAAAAAAGGAATTAATCAACGGGCCATCGTCCAGGCAAATCAGCTTTGGCCTCAAAGCAGCCTCCAAAAGCACTCCACTCGAAGGCACCGGCACTGGCTCGCTCCCCTGCCACACACCCACCTTCTCCTGTCCTCCTCTCCAGCGCTCCAAACTCCCCAGCTCACCACTCGCCACTCAAGTTGAGCTGCTAATTGCAATGCCAATTGACTGTGAGTGTGTGTGTGTGTATGTGTGTGTGTGTCTGTGAGAGAGTGGATGCAAAGTGTTGCACTTCGATTTTACTCTTATATGAAATCGAACCACTATTCTTACCCAATTTAGAGAGCAAACAATGCTTTAAAAACGAGTAGGGTCACACTTTACTCCCAGAAACAATTGGTGTGCCCAGGTATGTTTTATTCATATTTAACAGGACTCTTCGTTCCTTCACCATTTACTAAGTTTGGCTTCACCTTATATAAAAAAAGGCTGATAATGTTTTTAAAAACGCGTAAGGTCACTCTTTTTTACCCAATAATAATTAGGTATAATATTTTCAAAACCTTTATATATTTCCCAATTCAGAACTTTTTGTTTCAGAACATTTTCAAGCTCAATATGTTTGTATATTGAGCAATTTGCTTGCCTGTGTCATACCACTGTGTTGGGGCTTTGTTTGGCGATCGGCCCAAGGCAATGACACACACGCACACACTCAGAGAAAAACCCACACAGTCTACAGTCGCTTGAGTCGACCTGCTGTCGCTCGGTTTAAAGCTCATTTGCAGGCAGGCAGCAGCAGCAGCCGCTGCCGAGCAGAGGCAAGTGGCATGTGGCAATATCATCCCAAGTCGTGGCGATGACAGCGAAGGCAGACAAACAGAAAGGCATGGAAAAAATATGCAGAGGGAGTGTTACACTGGTCAAAAATACTTACAGTCTTCGTATGATCTTTTGTATAAGAAAATCATATTAAAAACTGATATATAAATACAATATAATAGTTGCTGAGACTTCAATCCACAAATTTCAGTAATAAAACTACGAATATTACTAAAAACTGAACATGGAATATTTTAAAGATTTAAATAAGCTTTTTGGATTAATGATTTAATGCTTAAAAAATGTTCTATGTATAAGCAAAATTTTCCTAAGACTTTTCGTCTTCCAATAATTAAAAAAATGTAATGTTTTGACTAGGAATTTCTTAAAATACCTTTGAGTCCGTCTTTTCCCCCAGTGAAGTAAGCGGGAGACTCCGATAATCTTGCAGATTCAAGTGGCAGCTGTTATTATTGTTATTATTATTTTAATTAGCGTTGAAATGTCATCGTCATCTCGAGACTCGAATCTCGAATCTCCGATCTCCAATCGCTCTGATTCACTGTGCCAATTTCACTCGCCACTCAACGTATCGCACATCGCATTTGATTTTTCGATTTGGATTTCGATTTGTTTACGCCGCCACTTCCGGACCCTTTTCAGTACTTTTGTATACATTTTTTTTTTTTTTTTGCAGTCTTCACAGCTTTCTTTTCCGCTGCCTTACTCCTTCCACTTTGGCCCTGTTTTGGCTTTACTTTAATTATAATATTTTTTGTTGTCGTTTATCGCACATTTCCACCAGCTTCGTTGTCGCTGGCGCAATTTGTGTTTAATAAATGTGAGAAAGAACGCTTTGGGTTGATACCATAATAATTTATGGGGATATTCCCTAATAATACAAATAGAAGAATATGTTTCCCATATTAAAATGTATTATGTGGAATTTAATATGTTTAAGCTAGCCTTTACCTTCATTATTTATTAAGTAAAATGTATAAACCACCGAGTTTCCATTTTATGTATGTTTTAGGGTACTTTTTGTTCGAATAAAATTCCTTTCACTGGCATTCTTAGTGGTTAGTTATGTTTTTGTTATTATTATTACGGCGGCTGTTGCTTTCTGCTTTTCATTCGCGTCATCGTATTTAATTTTGCATATTGTTGACTCGTTCTGCTCTTTATATTTTATATACGCGGCTTCAGTTGTTGATTTTCTACCAATTTGCGTGGCCCGGTTCGTCAATTAAAAAATCGCAATTCGGGCGGATTTCCTGTCCGGCCAAAAGAGCGGAGAAACACCCAGAAATGTTACACCCAAAAATCCGGCTGAAGAGGAGCTGCTGCTGGCCACCAATTGGCGTCCGCCATTAAGTGCCTTTGATCTTTTACCAGACTGGCGACTGGCGATGGAAAGGAAAACCAAATCGGAAAATTGGTTACCCAACAACAATGAAGAAGACGTACAAAAAATAAAGCACAAAAAAAAAAAAACAGAGAGGAAAAGCTGAGAAAAAAACCGAAAACAGAACAACAAGCGAAAACGATTTTTCTTCGTTTTCCCTCCAAACATTTAATTGACAATTTTCACTTTGGCTCTGCGCGTCGCTTTGTTGTGACAGTCGTTTTGATGTGTTTGCACACTCAGCCGCACACCCGCACACACACACCCCGTTTGCACTGGTATCTGTGCACTTGTCGAGCGACGAACAAAGGCGCTGCATATTTCGCATTTCGACAAATAACTCGAGGCCCGAAATTAACCATTTAGGATTTAAGCTTTGCACGGCGCCAATATATACGGACTTGTTCTTGAATAAATGTATATAAAGTGTATTTAGAGAAATATATTTATTAGTTATGCAAGAGGTCTGGGGAGCAGGGACTATTTGTTGGTATATATTTTTTATTTAAAGTTTTTTAAGCTAACTAAATATGCTTGGAAGAGAGATTTCTTTTATTTCTTTACTGAAATAGTAAAGTGAATAATTTAAAATATATATAAAATAAATACAGACTTGTTCTTGAATAAATGTATATAAAATGTACTTAAACAAATATATTTATTAGTTATGCAAGAGGTCTAGGAGCAGCGACTTTTAATTATTATTTATTTTTAAAATAAAGTTTTTTAACCTAACTAAAATGTGGAATATAATTGAAACAGCTTTCTTTTAAATTCTTTAAAGTTCTTTATTATTAAGACTTTAATGAAATAGTAAAAAAGTAAAAAATAAGTATAATAAAAGCCACAATTATATTTCAATATATTTTCTTTTTCCTATTTCCTCGCCAAGCTCTTTGTCTTTCCCGAAAATGCGAAAACTAAAATTAATTAAAAGAAAACTATCAATTACTCCAGGCATTTTATAATTGATAAAATACACAAAAAGGACAATTATTAATTCTAATGCGAATAAAAGGCAGAAATGCATATTTTTGCCCCGTTTTTGTGTGCTTAGTTTTGCCTCGTTTCCTGTGAGAACTCAATCCACTTGAGTGTGTAGCCTTAATTGCAAGTAAATCCACAATTATTTAGTTTATTTCGAGCCTCTGCGATTAATAGGCAGGGTATTGATTTTTTGGCTGCTGTGCGGTGTTGCAATCGGTGTCTCCGGAACTGCTAATTGCTGCTTGTCAGCTCTCCCCCAGCATCTGCATCCATCCGTATCCAGATATATATCCCGCCCTTTGATATTTGAGCCACTTTGCTAATAGCCTGGCCCCCCCTTTGAATATGTGTCTCTTCTCCTTGGCTGATAAAAATATTCTTAATTGTAGTTTCGCCTCGGACAATGTGTGCGGTCGCTTTGACTTTACTTTGATTTTGCGTTGACGTAAATTAGAAAACGACTAAAAACGACAATGAAAAAAATGTGAGAAATACTGGGGAATCGGGGAAAAGACGACAAAACGCCCTTCGCTCTTCTGCGTTGAGTGGGGCACACTTTGAACCCCTTCCGTCGTCGTGCCATCCACTTTTAACCCCTTTAACCTCCACGCCTTTTCCCTCTCTGTGTATTGTCTGAGGTGTGAAAAATGTTCGTCGTCAGCGTTCAACGAGTGCAGTTATTGTTTCACTTGTTGTTTTTGTTGTTGCTGCACTTTTCCCATTCTTTTTCATTTTTTTGTGTTTTTTCCATAATTTTTTCTTTCGTTTTTCGGGCACTTTGTCACACTTTTTCGCTTTGATTTTTTGCGAATTTAAAAGTCAATTAAAGCAACTTGACGAACGAAGTGCCGAGTGCCACTCAAGGGGTTAATTTGTCCGTGTTCCTGTGTGTGTGTGTGTGAGAGTGTGAGAGTGTAGGGGTTCGAGTGTGCAGGGGTGTGAGTGGCCCTCTTTTTATAACTGTTTTTTTTAGTGTAAGTGTGCAGCGTTGATTCACAGCAGCGATACTCGCACTAAGCGGAATTAGCCGCGATTATTTCGAAAACGAAACGAAATTCATTCGCGATAATTTCCACAAAATAAGAGCAATAATTATAATAATAAATAAATAATGAAAGTCTAGACAGAAATAGGCAGCCAGATATGGAAACAGTAGAGCTTATATTTATATTTATTCCTTTGGATTTGTTTTGCATGAATTTATTTGAATTTTCAGCTCAGAAAATATAAATAAATATTTCACATTATTTTGTATATTTCTAGAGAATAAATAATATTATTAAATTCGCGTTTGTATAGTTTGGGCTTAACACTATTTAAGATTTAGTTTTTTAGTTTGGAATTCCCAATTCAATTTCATTTTCTAAGCATATTTTCTAGACACCATTTATTTATAATAAAATCTTTAATTTCAGACAATTTTCTGGGGAAATAATTTCACAAACTTAAACTATAATTAAACCCCTTTATTTTTTAATAGATTCTTTATGGCCAGGTATGACTGTACCCATATATATGGGCATTTATATTCATGTATTCATAAGCCAGATTTTGTGCCCCGTCACATGGCAATCAGAGCCGGGTAATTCGTGCTCCAAAAAGCCAGCACTGAATTTCAGGGGGATCTATGCCATGTGCACCTAGCTTGTAACCCCCTTCGGAAACGCCCCTGTGCTGCGCTAATTTTATAACGCAAATAAACACGATTTGGCACTTGAGTTACCTCGGCGGCCGCTTTGCTTCTTCAGCGGCTCGAAAGTGGGATTTCGGAGCGGATTTGGATTTGGTTTTTATTTTTGTGGTTTTGGAACTGACATTTTTTTCTTTTTGTTTCTTGTATTATTTTCTTCCATTCAGTGGCTTTCACTGCCCGACAACGGGGCAACAATCAACACCAACAATTAACAAACTACGACTGCTAATTATTCATGGCGCGGCCATCTATCTGGCTATTTGGAGTGGCTACTCAGCACTTTTTTCGGCTGGAAATTGTTTCAATAATTGTGGCCACGATGTGATTCACCTGGTCGAGAAATGTATTCACTCTGGATTGCAGATATTAACGGATACACTCGCAAATACACTCGAAAAGTTGAGACATTTTTAAGGATTTTAGCTTGGGAAAATACAATTTGATAATTTATTTTATGGAGAGTTAAAACAAATATTTAAACCACTCAAAATAGTTTTAATTTAACGTATTTTATAGGCTTTGGTTTGTTTATTATTAATTAAATCACTTAATATGGGATATTTGACTTTTTGTTGGGTAATATAACCTTTCCTTGTTACATATTTTTGTTATAAATATATGCCTCTATACTTTATCAATTACACTGCTCAAAACTCTGTCAAAATGCTGTAACAGTGGCTTTATAATTAATTCACTTGATTTTCACTCACGACGCCTGAGTATTTGTACTCCGGCTGGGGATATGTACTCATGTATCCGTAGACAGACGGGACTGGAGCGGCTACTTTGCATGACCGCCGGCGGTTGCTCACGATCGCCTTGTGCGGTCCCCTGATTTTTCCCCTCTTTTAACCCCCATTTTCCCATGTTTCCCATTCGTTTTTGCTGGATTTCCCCGGCCCAATATAGTGCTCCAAGTTCGGCATAAATCCCCAACCCTTCCGCTTACAAAAATCCGAGACCCACATCAGCTATTGTCGGGCGTTAATCAGTTTATAAGTACTTCGTCACTTGCAGTTTTTCCCCCTTTCTGTTTGGGTTTTGTTTTCTTTTTTTTCCCTTACATTTTTTGTTGCTTTTGTTTTTATTTGTTCATATTCTTTAGAGAAATTTTGCGTTATATATTGGATATCAAGTTTCGCCAGCAATCGGAATTCCTGGTAGAGAGCTAATAAATGCGGTTTGATTGTACGAAATCATCATAATCATCATCATTATCGAAGTCGTCGTTATTTTAATACCCTTACACATAGAGTATATATATTCAGGACCTTAACTTAAAGTCCTTATTTTGGAAATATTCAGTTTATTATCAGTTAAAAAAGGATATTATACTATTTAAATATTTAAAATATATGTAAAGAGTATTTTATAAAAATATTATAATGTATTTCTATAGATATATAGTCAATATAACCAACTATATCCTTCTGCTAGCGTAGAATGATCAAGAAAAAAGCTCATAAGGGTATACAAACTTTTGCTTTATAAAACAGGATTCTTCTCTCATTATTACTATTATTATTATTATTTTTAAGCCCGACATTTATGTATGTCGGGGTCCCCATTGTTTGCATCGTGTTTCTCGAAATGCGTCACCGAGAAACAATTGAGGGAAACGCCAGTCGCAGTCGCAGTTTCAGTGCTCGATCCCGATCCCAAATCCCGATCCCGCTCCCGATGCCGAACCCAGTCCCAGTCCCGAATAAGTAAAAAAACAAAGCGAATAAGTAAAAAACAAACCCAAAGCGAGCTGAAACGAGACGAACGCCTTGAAACAATGAAACATCGACCAGAAATTAGCGCGGTTGTCTGTCAAATTTGATTTTGCTTTGATATGTCACTCCCTTTTTTGTTGTTTTTTTTTTGTGCTCAAGGGGTTAAGGGGTTAAGGCGGCATCTGAGGGGAAACTGCAAGGAGAGCTTGGTCGAGTCTCGACTTCGACAACGAGGTCGCCGATTTGCATTTCTGAGTGTCGGCGCGACACGGCCCGGAAAAGAATTTATTTCTTTATGAAGGAATTTCGAGAAATTTATTTTAATAAATTGAAGATTACCCTAATTTAATATTTATAAATTTAGGAAAATCTATAAAGGTTCTTCAAATTTAAAAGAATAAATTTGCTATAGTTAAGACTTTGAGGTTTGGGATATTACCCATATTTTTTGTGATTTTTTCTCTCTGTGTGTGTTCAAGACTTAAGTATATGAGTGTCTGCCATGTGCATGCATCCTTCTCCTTCTCGATTTATTGCGATGTGGGGTTAATTCGGAGTCCCTTGTCTGGCTAATAAATGCCAAGAAAGTCCCAAGCCATACGTTGGGGTACAGTGGACTCTCGGTAGATGAATTAGTAATATAAGAAATATATTTAAGGCATATATTTATGTCCAATCTAGCTTCATAATGTACCCTGTCACGGTCGCCAATGTATGAAATGAATGAAATTAATTTAATAGAGAATACACTATTTTTTTAAGCTTATCTCAACATTACTTAATAAAGAGATTATAACTTTACACTCATAATTTATTGCTAATATTTATTACATATTTTTTAATTACTCTACTTTATTACATTTTATTTTCAGGATTTCCGCAGCTAAAGAACTTTGGCGCCGGAGCCGGAACTTGTTTGCCCGGTAAGTTCCCTTGAACCAATTAAGCGGAAAGCCCAAAGGTAGGCCATGCATATGCGAAATATCCTGCGAACCATTGCCGCTGGCAATCCTTGCCAGCAACAGCGAATATCCTTTAGCCGACAGAGGTCGCTGCGGCCTAATTAATGGGCATTCCAGCGCTTCATTTCGAGAGTCCCGAGTCCCGAGCGGTGGCGGGGGCGTGGCCCGAAAAGGAGGAAAAGGGTTCCGTCAGCGTAAATTTCACATGTCGCGCCCATAAATTCTCCAAATTGCTAATAAAATAAACAATTTAGCTAACGGAAAAGCAACAAAAAAAAAAAGAAAAAAAGGAAACACACATGCTGGAGAGACAAAAGTCAAATAATGAAATTTTAATTTTCATTTTGTTGCATTCGCAACGGGCAATAAATATTTTCAACATACGCTTTTATACGCAATTTGCACGCGCATACATCTCTCCCCACATCCTCGCATGTCCTGCGTGTCCTGTCCTCTGTCTCTCTCTCTCTCTCTGGCTTAACCCTTTTCCACACACACACATGCAGGGTAAAGGCGAAAAACAAAGGCGAAAGAAATGCGAAGCTCTCACACACATAAACTTGTCTAATAAGAAACGCTCTGCAAACTGGTTTGAGTGGCACAAAGGCGGGGCTCTAGAAGGGGTTAAGGGGCCAAGGGGCAGGGGTCGCAATGAGTGCGCCAATAAATTGAAATGTCTGTCAGTGGAACGAGCTATAAAGGTCCCGACATATGTCAGCACATCAGCCCAAATTGATTGAATACCTGAGAGGGAAAAAACTAAACTCCACACAAATTCCACACTTATTTTTGTTGTTTTTCCATGATTAAATTTGTGTGGATTTATTAGCTTATTATTATTGTATTTCAATATTATTAGAATACTTATTTGCTTATTATTATGGTATTTCTTTTATATTTAAATACATTTAAATCTTAATTTTAACCTTTTTGGTACAACTGATTTTGCGACCTTTATTCGCTAGATGAGTTCAGGGCTGTCTCAAGGTCTTCGACGTCTGATTTAATTCAAATAAATTCAATAAGTGGTTTTTATGTCTACAAATATACAAGGATCTTAGCCGGGCTATTATAGTAAACTTAAATCTATCAATTCCTTGCCAAGAAACCTGAACGTTCAACCTCCACTATTTCTTTATCAAATATATTATTATCTCTGCACTAAAGGAAGTAGTATTTATAATTTCCTAAATATAAGTGTGGGAATACTTGTAGTGCCCAATATATATACCTAAAATATCATTCCAATTGAATTTAATTTATTTAAAAGACCTCGTTTACTTTAAAATTGAAGCACTTAAGTGTGTTGCATCCTGGCATCCTGCCTATCTAATGAGTGCCTCTTGGCTCTTTCTTTTTTCTGTCGAGATCTCGGGCCTACTTAATTGCCCTTTTGTTGCTGTTGTTGTTGCTGTTGTTCCTGGGTGTAGTGGGTCCTCCTAAGACTCTAATCTCCGACTGGGCCCGGCAACACGAACTTGGCCACTTGGCCACTTGGCCGCGCATTCTTTCCATTCTGTTTTTATGGGCGAAGTGCCCTGCTTGAGTCCTCCACTCGACGCCTTCTCGCCTGCATTCTTGCAGCGAGGAAAAGTCTCGGAAAAGCCGGAAAAATGAAGGAGCAGGAGGAGGAGGAGGAGGAGACGGAGAGCCACTTTTGAGCCATTTGCTGCGAGCAGATTGCAAGACAAGATTACACAAAAGCCAAGGAAAAGGCGAGGAAGAAGCGAGAGAGACTGAGACTGAGACTGACAAGTAGGGCAATTTGCCTTGAAAGGGGGTGGCCAAGTGGGAGGCTGCTGCTGCATCGTGTTGCACTTGTCATGGCCAAGATTTTAATTGGCATTTTTTCCCCCTTGTCGAGCCACCAACGACTGCCACCCCCTGAATCCTTTTTCCCGAGCGTGTCTAAGTTTTATTTGCTGGCCATGTCGAATGCCAAGGCAACCCCATCCCTCGCCCAAAGCCCAAGCCCAAACCCTTAATTGAAACACGCAAGACAAACAAAATAATAATAAAAAGAGATGTATGAAAAAAGAGTACACACACCACACACACATGTGTGTGAAGCGAAACCAATCGCAATTCATGTCGCACCAGTTGCCTGAATGCGTGAACATGTCGCCGATGATGGGTTAACGCAGGCACGGGGGTGACAACAAAGGGTTAAAGCGACAACCTGTCCGGAGAAACGGCCACAAAAACATCAGTTAGTCACACAATAAACCTGCCTCGATGAAGACATCAGGTTCGTTTCTTAAATAAAATTAGTAATTACTAATTAATCAATAATAATCCATTAGGAGATACTTTTTTTTAAATTTTTAATTAGTTTTAATTTTAAATGAATTAAAAGTACATAATTCCGGGTACTATATCTAGTTAGTCAGTCTATTAATAAGTTTATGAGCAGTCTTGGTTATAAAGCCTTTTCTGACAGACCCTAACAGCCACTTGGGAATTCTAGCGCCACAATAGAGAATAATTTAGTTTCTACACCTCTCTTTCCCTACCCTTTACTGCCATCTCATGCTCCACCTATAATTATTTTGCTATCATCTGTATTATTATCTGATTTTCCTTAATTTTTGCTAGATTTCCTCGAAAATCTGAAAATTTTCCATGTGCTGGCGGCTAAAGTGAAAAAGTTTAGTGCAAAAATTGTGCCACTCTTAGTTGTTGTTATTTGTTGTTGCTATTTTTCCTCTTTATTGTTGTTGTTTTAACTGGTGTTGTTTTTGCTGCCGCTTTGCACTTAAAGTAAAGTTCGCTGAGTTCGCTTGCGCCGGCGAAGCGGAAAGGTGGCCTGAAGTGGGGCCAAAAAGGCGAACGGGCGCGGGCCGGGTAGAGGGTTAAAGTCGCTGGCGGAGGGTTAACGGTAGCCCTGTGCCATCAATTTGGCTATTTTTCCGTCAAAACCAACTACTTTTTGAAGGTTCCAAACATTAGTTTTAAAGAATTTGTATCAAAAATAAATATAAATTTGAGCCTTGGACTTGAGAACAACTCAGACTTTGTTTCTTGGCTGCATAATATATGTATTTCCCTCGAGGGCCCATCTTTTCTTGATTTAAATAAAATAGTAAAATAGTTAATAGTTTGATTAAAGAGTTAAAAGAGCAAACTCTCTTTTTCTAGCTTCGACTGTGTTAAGTTTAAATCATAAAATGAAGTTCCAAACCTATTTAAAAGGTTCTTCTTTACTTGAATGGTTTGATTTAATTAGTGGTACCAGAGTTCAGCTATTTCCAGCTGTTAGTTAACCGGAGGTGGCAGCACTGCGAAAAGAGGCGTTAGTGACAACAGCAATCACGCTAACCAACTTTGACACAAAGCTGGCTAAAACGCCGTCGCCCCAAGTGGGTGGAGCCGTGGGTGGTTATCCCGGTGGGTGGCCACTTCAGGTGGCCCTCCGCCTCCCCCTCCCCATCCGTTCAGGTGGCGCAACAATGGAGCTGGCAGCAAGGCGAAGGCAGTCGCACGACAAGCTAGGAATCTAATTAACAATTTTCCATTGAGTGCGCAAATTACGAGGAACAGCAACGAAGGAGCGCGCCAAGGATCCATCCGTTCGAAGGGGTTATCCTGCCCCGAAAGAGACGGCACGAGGACGGCCCCGATAGAGGGGGGAGTAAGAGAGAGACGGCAATAGAGCGTAGGAGAGAGAGACAGACAGCAGCAATTAGACGGCGACGAATGCCGGACAATGTCAAAGCGAATTTCCTGCATAAATTCCAGACAACCTTCCCGTCCGAAATTTGCATGGGAATCAGGGAGAAGTTCTGGGATTTAATGGGAATAAAGTATTGATGGAAATATCACTGGAAATATCACTGGAAATATGGAAATATCTTTAAATTGTATCAGCTAAGTGGTGATTTTTAAACTATTTAAATTATTTGTTATTTATTTTTAACTTTTAATTATCACAAAATTTGGTATCATATATTTTTTGATTTGCATGTGCGATCGTCACTTTTATCTTACCTCGTTAAGAGGGTTTTTTGCTTGATTTGTAGATACCAATTTAATTTGTAGATACCAATTTATAAACTGAAATCCCAAATCTATCAGGAACTGATCCCTGTGTTCCTTTGATATTTATATTCTATATCATCTATATTCCTATATTTCCATATTTTATGAGCTGGAGAGATTAACAATAACTTATAATCCAATACCTAAATCCTTTATTATTCTGTTATTTGTAAATAAACCTTTTTTACCCAATTTCCCCTAGAAAACACCCATTAACATCTCCATCTAATCCCGGGGACTTTAAGTTAACCTTGTGGCTTTAACCGACGAGAAAGTGAGCTGCTGGCAAAGCTGCTAATTGGAGCATTTACTGGACCACTCGCCGTATCCCTCGCCTCGCCCCGCCTCTCCCCTGTCGATTTCCTGCGTTTGTGGTTTCTGTTTGATTCCTCAAGCAAATAATTCAATTTCGTTTCTAATTAGTACGAAAAAGGCGAGCGAAAAATGAGCAGAAATCCCGCCGAATGGGAGAGAGAGAGAGGAGACGCACACCCATCCACACCCGCACACACTAGCACACACTCGCACAAAAACGCAGCCACTTTGGTGCTAATGCAAAAATGCAAATTGCGAATTTGCGGAACTGCGAATCCCCTTCAGCGGCGACCACGGCGCTCCGCCTCTGCCTCGGCCTCGGCCTCCGTCTCTGTCACAGCCAGCGTCGACGGCGCGCCGCTGCCTCGTCGCTCTGGCAACTCAGCCACTTTATTAGCGTATTTTGCCATGCAACTGTTTATGCGACACACACGCATACATGCACACATGCCACACGCACACGGGCACACACACTAGCCCACACTGAGGCGAGGAATTAGTCATTTTGTTGGTTACTTGATGCATGGTATGAAAAGCGGAGGAAGGCGGGAGAAAAAAGGGGGGACATTTTCGGGAGGAAAACTCAGCAGCAGCGGGCCACCGGCAAAAGCTACACACAGAGAAAATAGTCACATTATTTTGGTTTGTAGAAAATAAAAGGTTGATTAAATAAATAAATAAAATACAATACCAAACTCTTTAGAAATAATCACAAACGTTATATTTTACAACTATTGCCACTCAATTATTAAACGAAAAATGTGTTTCAATTATTATTGCATACGTCTAAAAGTAGCCCTAACAATTGGTTTGAAGCCACCAAAAATATTTTACTTAATTTTAGGAAAGCCAAAGCAGAATATCATAAATAAAACTTTAAGAAAAAACAAACTAACATTACAGGGCCTTAAATTTATTCCCCTAATGATCTTTGATCTTAGATACCCCAATCGATCTGACTTTTTTCAGGTGTAAGTGTGGCCAGGCTAACAAAAATGGCGTAGCTTACAAAACGAGCAAGTCGCAGAGGAACGCCAGGGAATGGAACGGATACGGGAAAATGGGATGACGGGGAAATGGTGGAAAATGAAGAGGAGAGAGTGGGGGAAGCCCCGACAACATTTTTTATGCGCTTTTGAGCAAATTAGATTTCCTAATTAAATTTTCTTGTGAAATGCGCATAAATTTCATAAAATTCACTTGCCGGGAAGCGACTTTCTTTGTGCGAAAAGGGACAGGCGAGGGAAGGAGAAGGAGAGACAGAGAGAGCGAGACAGAAGGAGAAAGAGAGGGAGTGTGCGCTAGAGAGAGACGGAGGAATGTTGTCCCCTTTCATTTTGTTGGCGACATTTTTTGCTCTGGCATTTTTCGCAGCTGACGGCGTCGTCATCCTTTCGTCCTTCATCCTTCGTCGTCGTCGTCTGCTTAAAGTAATTAACTAAGAAAATTTTAATTGCTAATATGTTGTGATGCATGTGCGTGTGTGTGTGTGTTAGTATGCATGTTGGCACGCTGCCATGTGTGTTGGTGTGTGCGTGTGAGCTCATTAAAAGCGAGCTAGAGTTTCGACGTTGCCTACTTTTGTGCGCGCCGGAATTAACTAATTCCGCTCTTTGTTCTATATTAACATAATTGTTAATTAGACTTGGGAGGCTTCCGGCTGAAATATTTCCCAATATCAGCTAAAAAATTGGTTTTATATCAATTGCTTCAGGGCAACCTCTAGAGATTTCAAATCCCCCGCTGTACCACCGAAAAGTATGCTGCAAAAAATATTATCTCTAGCCTCGTTTGCCTAACAAATCTAATAACTAACAAATATTTCAGAAACTCCAACTTATTGAGGAGTAACTCATAATTGAGCTGTGCTAAAAATAATTAGGTGATGGAATAAATGAATACAGGTCGTGAAATGTACACCCGAAACGTTAATTGAGAGAACCTTTACATTTCATTCGGCTAACAAGCCGCACAATTAAATTTCCTTAAATATTTTCCCGAATTTCCTGACGAATTGCCTTCGCTGCATTTATTCTCATTTCTGTCTGGTAATTCAAGATGCAGTTTTCAGCCCTCATTACACGCATTTCCACAGCATTTTCGGATGGCTCGTACTCGTACTCGTGCATATATATATTTCACGCACATTTAGCCGGAAAAGTGAGGGGAATTATAGGGAGCGGGGGGATGGCCGAGGATGAGGACCGAGGACTTCACTTGAACAACTCGCCAGCCACAACACAGCAGAGGCTTCTACTTCATTTTTCATATCGGATTTCAGTGCGAATTGTTTTTTCTTTCCTGTTTGCCTGTGCACGAAATTGTGTGTTGTTGTGTGTGTGTTTTGTTTTGTTTTATTTAGTTCGGTTTGGATCGGCTCGGTTTTGTTTTCCCCACTTTCCCAAAAAAACTCCCATCGAGTGGTCCAGACCACTCGATCAGGGAACTGTGTTTTCTGTTTTCTGTTTTCCGGGTGCTTCAGGCCACAAGTTCGATTTGGCCAAAACACGGCTGCTTGTCAAAGTCTCAAAGTCCTCAGTCCTCAGTCCGCAGTCCTTAGGTCCTCAATCCGCTAAGTGGCGATTTGGCCGTACAAGTGGCTTCGATCCTACGACTCCGACTCCTACTCCGACTCATCTCCAATCCCCAGTCTCATCAGCGGCCTCATCCTCATCATCCTCCTCATCATCGGTTTCATACTCAGGCCGTTTAGTGCACTGAGAGGAAATATTGTAAAGACAACTATATAAGAAATAATAATATAAATAAATAAATAAATAAATAATACAAATATTCTTGATCGAATTCAAAGAGTTTGGGAGTTAATATTAAAAGTAAGGAGGTTTTAAGCTAAAAACCCTTGAAATCTTTTGATGGTTCATAAATAAATATATAGTTTAAAATATTTTATATTAAGCCAGTGTGTTTTAAAGAATTTAAAAGAAATCAGTATATATCTTATGACTTTTTTTTCCCTGTGCATAAACTCCACTGGCACTCGTCGAAAAAAACTCAAAACTCAAATCGCGCCTGTCAACGCTGCTACCGCCGCCTGTCAGCTCCTTCCTTCGATCCTCGCTCCTCTGGTCCTCCTCAGTCCTCCTCAGTCCTCTCGGTCCACCCCCAGTGCCCATGCTCATCCTCATTCCCCATCTTCATTCCCATTACCAGTCCCATCCCCATACCCGTTTCCACTGCCATCCTCCTTCGACGCTTTCACTTTTCCCCGCCTTTTCACAGCCTTCTCAAGTGGGGTTTTCCTTGGAACAAAAGATGATGTGTGTGTGACAACCCCAAAAAACCAAAAAAAAGGAGAAGATAAGTAAGGGGAAGAGACAGAGACCCCAGACAAGTGGGAAACTAGATACAATTATTAAATATTTAAAATAACAAGCCGCTAAAACCACTTCAAGTCGCGCTCCAGCGCCATGTGTTTTCCGGCAGCGGTCGTGGGATACTTGTCGACTAATTTGACAAGAATAAATGTATATATAGACTATGGGAGTGGGAATCGAATCGGAGATCAGGAGAATTATCATATTATTAAATTGGAAAATAAAGGAAGACTCATTCTTTCAGGCTCTCTGGCGCCCAAGGACTTCGGCATGGAGGGACTGAACGGCTTCGGTGTGGGACCAAATAGCAAGAAGAAAAAGAAGAAGCGTCGGCACAGCCGCACGATCTTCACGAGCTACCAACTGGAGAAGCTGGAGGAGGCCTTCAAGGAGGCCCACTATCCCGATGTCTATGCCCGCGAGATGCTCTCGCTGAAAACGGAGCTGCCCGAGGATCGCATACAGGTGAGTCACCTAGCCATTCCATCCGCCAGGTAATTTAATACGGGCCATTGTCCTGGCTACCTTTGTCTGTGGATTCCTTGTGCCGAAAACGAATTAACAAACTAATTACATCCGCCGGCGGAGGTGTTTGCTGTTGGCAAAACAAAAACTCGGCCACGCAATTTGCATTTCCTTTGGGCTTTAATAAGGAACAAGGACTAAGGAGCGGTCCTTTTGTCTTGTTTGGATGTCTCTGCTCTGATTTTTCACACCTCCTTTCGCGCCGCGTGTGTGCAGCGTCATCAGAGCAAACCATTTTTAATAATAAGCCATCGGTAGAGGAGAGTCTCAAGTGCAGCCTCCGGTGGGAATGGTGTATAAGTAGTTGCCTTGCTCGAAAGCCATGGTCACACTGGAAAAAAGGGGACCAAATTGGCTTAAGAAGGGTTTTAATGAAGAATTATGTTTAGAAATTAAGTTTAAATAATTGCAGAAAATTAGAAACGAAATTGTGTGGTCTTGAGTTCCAGTTGCTTTGCTTTTAAGGTCTTCTGGGTTATTCGTGTTTCAAGTTGGGGCTTTCCTGTTATAATATTATTATGTTTTAAGCTATTATTATTAATTTAAAATATGGAAATTATTCCTTTCTCCCTTGACTAATTTAATTAATAAGACAATGTGATATGGGCATAGGTAAAAGTGTCCACGGATTGCCAACAACGCAAAATGCGAAAATCATTTAACGTTTGCTTCATGCTGGGCAAGTGAGACGGCAACAGCGAGGCACAGAGAGAGAGAGAAAGAGATGCAGAGTAAGGGGGGTGCGAGGAAAAAACGTAGAAAATTTCAGCAACGTTTGCGAATTTATAATTAAGCATTTTAATGGCCGTTATTGTTCTAAGTTCGTCCTCCGTGGGAGGGAGAGAGAGATGCAGCATGCTCAATCGCTGTGCGTGTGTGTGTGTGTATCTGTGTGAACTTCAGCCAAATTGCCACCCTTAAAAGGCAAAAGCCCCTGTATGTGTCTGTGTTTGATTAGCACAAAAAAGGGGGAAAAATTGTATAATTATGGCGCGATTTCTTCGCGAATTTGCCCTTTTTTTGCCTTTTTTTTAAGTACACACTCTCCTCTAGCTCTGGGTCGTCGAAATCGGTTTTAGCGGGGTTTCCCTGCTCCTTCCGCGAATGCTAATGGCAGGCTCTCCAAGGATCCGGGCACTTAATCGTACATATAGATTGGTAGCGAGCAGGAAAGCGAATTTCTAGAGCAGCAGGTTTGATTATTATTATTATATTTATTTTATATTATTATATTTATATTATTTTATTATTTTTATTTATTTTTTTGTATTAGTTTGCAAAGATTTAAAGTAAAATATCAATTTCTGGCTGATATTACACATAGAATTCAAGCTAAGTTATATTTTATTATTAGTTTTTTGTAAGGATAAATAAGACATAACTTTTTAATGTATTATTACGCTGAATTTAGCACCCAAAACATTTTATTAGTTTTATATAGCCTTGTTTATATTTATTTTTATAAATTTATGCCTGCAAGATCTATTTTAAAGCACTTATAAATATAATAAGTCTCAAAGCTATTTTAATCGATTTAAAACACCTTAAATCTTTTTGGTATATCCTAAATTATTGTGCCATAATCTGTGCTAATTAAAATATATATATCGCTGGCATGCAATTAACCCACTGAGCTGGGCTTAACCCACCACTGCCATGCATACACCCACTTACGTTTCAACTGCCATTCGGCATTCAGCATTCAGCATTCGGCATTCTGCAGTTGAAATTGAATTTCGAGTGTGTAAAATTTTCCAATTACAGGACTTTGGAGTGGGGACACACACACACACACACATATATATATATATATGTATATATATATATAGAGCACTTTGAAGGAGCTCTGTGGGCTTGGATTGGGATCGGGATTGCTTGGGGGCACATGGAGCGTTGCTAAAAGCGAGTCCAATTAGTAGCATTACTACTAACACTTCAATTCTGGCCACTACGGCGCATGCCGTCCCTGTCCAACTCGGGCAATAACGGCAATAGTCAACAAGGACAACAGCAGCAACAACAACGGGAGCAACGAGGAGCGCCCGGGCGAAGGACAACTGAAGTGAAGCAATGGCGCCAAAGTACGGCCATTTTGTGTGCTCAGTTGGGGAAATTCGAAGGGTTGAGGGGTGTGGGAGAGTGGGGAAAATGGGGAAAATGGGTGGGAAAGTCCACGGGGGAAAGGGTGCTGGGAGGCAGTGCTGGCAGAAGCGTAAATTTGCATTTAACGTTGTTTGCGGTGCCCACAAATGGAGTCTATGCTTGTCACCACCCTCTCTGTCTCGCCCTCCCCTCTCCTTGGGCCGGGTGTGCGTGTGTGCGAGTGTGCGGCAAGGACTCAACAGTTAGACGGCCACAAAATACTCGGAAGGACCGAAACAACCGCAAAACGATGCACAAGTACAAGAGGAGCCACGACCCAACCAATACTCGAACCAGCCAAGGCACTGTAAGATAAATATAAATAAAGAAAATAAAACTAAATATATATATGGGTTAAAAAATACACAAGGAACTTATGTAAAAATATCTCAATTATTTAATATTTTTAAAAGGTGTTCCAGAGCATATTTTGTTTAATATTATTGATGGCATAGGGGGGGGATGAGCTAAAGTCGGTTTAAGCAATGAAGAAATAGGAAACTTACTTAAATAGCTTATGTATTCCATCAATTTTAATAATTGTGGGTCACTAGGCTTACATTTTATGTCTAATTTAGTCAATATCATTTTTTTTCCAGTGTCTAGTGTCACTGAAAATAACGGCACTATTTGCCAGCTTTAGAATTTTTGGTTTTTTGTGTTTGCTTTCTTTTTTTCTTTGGATCCCACAGCAACGGCGCTCGAAAAACTAACAACACACACGCACGCACACATAAGCAAATAAACAAACAGACACACGCACACAGGGAAAGACTCACGGATAGTCAAAGTTCGGGCGTCGAATGCGTTGCATATTTTCAGGCACTTAAGCTATTTTCCTGCGAGAGAAACACTCGCACACATATGCAGATTGCCCTGACAGACGCAACCACACCCACTTTTCCAGCGCCCCTTTAGCATCTACCAAGTCAGCCCCCTCAAAGCCCCTAAAAATCCTGTCAAAACCCCCCTTAAAAACCCCCTTAAACCCCCTAAAAAACCCCCTCAAAAACCCCCATCAAAGAGGACTTGCTTTTTTGGTGTGTGGCAAAGGCAACTACACACAAGTACACACTCCGTATTGATTTTAATTGAAAAATTGTTAATTTTCCATGCCAGTAGCAGTCTGCAGTCAGCCACGCCCCCACTTTCCGCCCCGCCTTACCCCTTTACCCCGCCGCCCCCTCCCCTCCGGCATTTGCCCAACTTTTCGAGAGACGAGAGAACTTGAGGTGAACTTTTTGTGCTGCCAATTTTCACATATACTCGTCTGTGTGTGTGTGAGAGTGCCGAGGTGTGCGTGAGTGCTTGCATGGGTATTGGTGAGTGTATGTGTGAGTGTGTTTTGTGCCCGGGTAATTACACCTTTCAGTGTGTGAATAAATTTGCAACCCCTCACGAGTTTCAGGACGAAATTTATTCATTCGCTTTTTCGAGTTGACTGCGAAGGGGTCCTTGAGTCGATTTTGGGTACATACATATAGATTAATAGGGATTCCGATAAAGGATCTTAAAAGGAACGATAAAAACTGTATTTGCTATTGAAAATTGTCAAGATATCCTTGACTAAGCCTAGCTAAGTCTCTGGCTAAGTCTCTGCCTCCTGTAAATACAATTCCCTTTTTATTTAGGGAAACTTTCATGGCCAGTTGATGTTCCAGCACTGAGAGAAATCATTTATTTATGTTATATAAATATTCAAAATCTTATTTATATTATTTATTTTAATTTCCAGAGTACACTTAAAGTTTAGAAAGCTTTCCTGACCTAAAAGAATATTTTTCACACTCTCTTACCAAATTCTTTGAATCAAACTTATGAAATTCATTTTATTTAATGCCTAGAAAGTCCCCATTTTTCTCTCAGTGCCCCGACTAGCACTCGGCTCGGTGTGGGCCGTCTTGGAAGTTCTACGAAACTAATTTACTCGAGTGTCGACGCGTCCAAGTGAACAATGTCTCGATGGAAATAGCAGGCTTGCCGGGCCTCGAACTCGGATCCGATCGGATCGGATCGAGAATGTGGCCGCGTCATTGGAGCAGCTTGTGAGTTGGAGTAGCTGCAGTCCGATTGGCAGTTGGCTGGCCTGGGAACCCGCGTGGAGGGAACAGGGCCCAAAAGGCGGCCAACACGGCAGACTTGTGGCAGACAGGTCGACTGGCCGATGCTGCCACTTGACGCAATGCCGTCTGCATCGCCGGCGATCGTGTGTGTGCCTGTGTCAGTGCTGGCTGAGAGAGTTTATATAAAAAAAAGCTAGAAATAGCTAGGAAATGGCAAAGAGTTTTCCTATTTTAGTTTTAAGTAAATATCTCAACCAGAATCTTATTAATAAGGGAGAGTAGAAGGTAGCTTTAATACCCTTTAAGCAGCTCTAAAAGAATCCCAAGTTAAGTCCTGAAAAATAGCTTACAATAGTTTAATATAATATATTTAAATATTAATTAGATTAAAACTTCAAGTAAAACATTAACAAATAAATAACTGAAATCAAGTAAAATATCCTATCACAATATTCACGTTCTTAGAGTCTGAAAATATCCGAAGACTCGACTTGACAACACTGACCACCTACCTCAGCTCTCATTTACCCCCCTGCAATCCCCATTCCCTATGCTCCATTCCCCATTCTCCATTCTCCATTCTTCGTTCTTCATTCTTCGCTGTCTGCAGTCTTGCAGTCTTCGCCAGGGATTCTCGCCTCTTATTTTTCTCAGGCCCGCGCTGCGATGATCGTGAAACTTCTTCATTTTGTTGACTCTGCGAGTCCGAGTACCAATTCGTTTAAAATGGTATCAGTTCTAAGAAAAATATTATTTTTTCATAATTTCTGGAGTGCCTTAATCTGTTGCCGAAGACTTTCGGTTCGATGTGCATAATCACGACTGGATTTCTTGAGTGAAAACAGGCCTTAACCCCGTCGGGGTGTTGACGTGCCCCTCCGCCGCGGCCGCCGCCGCCGCACAAAATGAAACGTCAATTTCAAGAGTTTTTCCTGGTAATAATTAGTAGCTGAGGTGGGCATTTAAATACTCGTCGTCTTCCATTTTTCCAGGCCCCAACAGCAGAACCAGACTGGTTCTGCGTATTCGTGTACAAAAATAAGAATACGCGCCCAGCAGCCGAATAATAATGCATATAATTGCATTTTAAGTAGTTGCTGCCTGGAGTATTGTGTTACCTTCGAGCTCATGTCAACCCTGACATCGTGTGGTGTTTCGTCTTCTCTCTTGTTTCTTATTTTTTATTTTGTTTTTTTTTATATATTTTCGTGGGGCTCTGGGGAGCGCTGGATGAGTGGATTTTAATTTTCCACACTTGAGGTTTCCAGGGAAATACAACGGAAATGCGAACAGCAAGTGGGTGGCGAGCCACCAATCGGAAGGGGGGAGGAGTTATTAGAGAGTGACCCCAGCGATTAGGGAGTTATTTATTAGAAAAAAAGTAGCACAAAATATTAACTGCTACTTAATCAGTGTTAAATAATATTTATTATGTAGAAACATAGTAGAAACAACATATTATAGAGTTAAACTAACTCTAGATATAACAAGTCGTCTTATAAAATGCAACTGTAGTGTGAAGAGTTTATTATTACAAATAAGCTTAAGATATATCGATAGTAAATCGAT
>JAEIIF010025002.1:0-11701 GCA_018874455.1 Drosophila trapezifrons
TCATTAACACGAAGATCAATACCATGTAAAACGGAAGTAAAGGGTCACACTGCGATTTGATAAGCGAGACTGAGAACAAGTAAAAATAAAACAACGAGAATAAAACCGACGAAATAAAATAAATCTATATAGAAAACGCTCCAATAACATAAGGACATAAAGGGAATTTATATATAAAAGCTGTATGCTGGTTTGGCCTTCCTGAAATTTCATAAAGTAATTTTTGATTCCCTAACTATTCGTTTGGTTTTTAGAGGCTAGGAAAAAACCTGACGTGATGGTGCATCTTTTATTAGGGTTCTTGTGCAGCGTACAAAATCATTTTTATGACACATAATATAGTTTTAATTTGTTTATCTTAATCTCAAGGAAATTAAACTTTTTAAGTAGCCGTTTGATATTTATGAGCAAGTTTTGTAATGGAATCTTGAAAGCAAAATGTGCACACATTTTGTAATTGATGGTTTGGAACTTTTAACATAATAAAATATACAGAAACACATTTTAGAGACGATTTATTTAGTTATAATAACAATACCGAACAGAAAATAATATAATCCGTTTTAAATCTCCGTTTTTTGGTCTCACATGGATTCTGGCATATTTCGAAGCCGGAAAACTAACGATTTACGACTTGCGATTTACAATTTACGACTCTGTCATATTTTCCGATCGTTAACTTGCAGACATTGTGAGTGCCATGTGCTGCCATTGGCAGTGGAACATGACATTGGCAATAAACTTGAAATAGTAGCGAATAATCCTAGAGAGCTGCAGTTGCACTTTTATGTTTTTTCTTTTCTGTTTTTTTTTTGGCCCCGGAAAGGGGGCCAATAACGAGTGCAAAACCCCCCACCGAGCATCCATTAAAAAGGCATAAATTATACGCGCACGGGGGAGGCCTCCTCCTGCCAGTAAATCAGAGCGCTTAATTAATATACAATGCAGGCAGGCAGGCAGTGGGACCATAAATTACATTCGAAATGCATGCCAAAATACGCAACAAATTCTAATTCGTTTCGTCTAGCCGAAGTGACGGAACGCCACTTTTCCACTCTTCCACTTTCGAGTCTGTCTGGGCCAGTGGATATATGGGGGATTACTAGGGACAGGGCCCATCAGAGCCCATTGTCACATCCCTCTGTCATTTTGTCAGACGCGGCGCCATCGCCATTAAGGTTGCGATCACTCTTAAAAACAGTTTTTTGATGCTAAATAGACAAGGCCGATACCCAGTAGTAGTTACAATAAATATTAATCATTAGTTAAACTCTCAAATTAAAAATCTATAAAAGCTAATACTCTTATTGAAACTATATAGATTTCTTTTATATTTAAATTGTGTTCAATATGCTTATTTAATCGAAATGCTGCCGTCATTAGTCAGGGTTTTTTTTTTGTGTGAAATCCCTAAATGAAATCGAAGAAAAAGCGATTTCTCTTTCACACGCGTAAAATTTTCTGCGACATAGATTTTATGAAATAAAATGTGAGATCTTCGGCACGTTAGTTGTCTGGACCTAGTTTTATATCCTAGATCTATAATTAATTTATAACATGTGTATGATTATTTGGATAGTTTTAAGACGTCGAAGTTCATATACCCTTACTTGATCGTTTCTATAAGAGTTATAAGAAGGAATAATGACTAGAAAAAAGGATTTGGCTGAAAAAAAAGACATCAACGATAGACTTGGCTAGATCGATTCCGCTGAAGATGCCTATGAAGAATAAATATAGTTTTTGGTGGTTATATGTTTTTTTGGACTTAGATTAGACTGGTATAGGATCAATCATGAAATCATTAGCTTCAAAATTAGAAAACCAGAGGCAGACATGACTAGATCAACTCCACTGATGATGCCTAACCAGAATGTTTATACTTTTTATTTAAATTTGGTTGTAGTATTGATCTCAGATACCCGATTTAATTGATTTAGGATCGATCAAGCTTATTTGTAACCCCTTTAAGAGGGTATTCGGCAAACAAATGTCGTGTATGCGAAATGGGAAATGCGTGCAATTAATCAAAGTGGAACCGAGTGCAGCCCCACCTCCACCTCCAGACCCCCTTAATATTTTTTTGGATCCCAGAATATGCCATGAGCTAAAAGCAATATGTGATTAGAACATCCACATGCGACAAGCTCCGCGAGTTTGCTGGTTCCTTTCATCTGACGACAAGACTGGACAGATATAGATGGAGGGACCAGATAGAAATATATTTTCTAGATTCTAGATAGATGTGGATAGATAGATAAATAGAGAGCTGGATCGACGGATAGATATGTATATAGATGTATGTATGCACGTCGTTATGGGTGTCATTATTTTCGTCCATACACACACAGCATAATTTATTGGCATTTTTATTATAAATTTATTTATGATTTCTGAGTTTTCAAATTTGTTTGGCTCTGCTCCTGCCGCTGATGCTCTTCTGCTTTTATTGATATTGTTATTGTCATTATGCAGATACAGATATATAGTACAGATATATACTATACATATATATTGTATATTTGCGCGCATGTGGATATATCGGCTTACTGTATCCAATATACTATATATCTTTTCGCACAGCCATCTATTAAGATCACACGATGACATCGGTGAGCGGCAAAGACTCTCGAACAAATTGATGAGACAGGTGGAGCCGATCGGAACACGAATCTATATCCATATGGCCAGGAAGAGTGTGCGAGATTTATTTAATTAATGTTTATGTAGACGCTTTTCGATTTAATGAGCAATTTACTGGGGCAAAACTGAATCAAATCGAATATTGAAAACGGCAAATGGCAATTTCTCATTAGACATACCAACGCTACAACTAGCTGGCGATATATACTATATCAATTTATGAATATGAGTATATATTTAATCGTAAAACGGCCGTGTGACTTGCCAAACTGTTGTTGTTCATGTTGTTGTTGTTTCTGGCATGATGGGAGGCGCTACCAGGGGGCGGTTCACGGCGGAGACCACGATCATTCGAAGGCGTTCAAAAATAGATTCGGCCGCCAACTTTAACGGTCGCCCAAAGTCGACTGCAACTTTTAATGGCGAATAAAACAAATGCCAGGCAAGCAAATCGAATTAAATCGCATCCAAATTTATGAATAAGTCGCCACAATGTTGAGGAATCGTTTCCTGAATGATCATTGCCCCAAGCGAACTACTTACTTACTCTTAAAAGAAAATAACCCAATAAATAGAATTTAATTTTCGGCAGCTTACTTACTTACTTTCGAGTTATTCTGTTTTAGTTCTTAATAAATTAATTCATTCTTTATTTTTTATATAACATATACTTACTTAATTCCCATTTTCTCAGCTAGCAAATTTCTCTGCCCTGCCTCTGCCGGCACATGCACAGAATGTAAATTTTACCTTTGTGGCTAAATCTAGGCTTTTTGTTTGGAGTTAAGTAGCTATTTTTTTAGTCATAGCCTTATAACAATATATTCTTATAACAATATATAATTAAGAATCGAAACAACAAATTTTAGCTATTTTTTTTCTCATCTCTAGTGTACATGATAAACATGAAATGAATAAAAGCCTTTCCGATTAAATTCCTGCTTGCTATGTAAAATGGTTTTAAATATGTCTAATACTTCCATTAGAAGGCATTTTAAATATCTTGTTCTCTCTATATTAAGCATATATTTTAAATCATTGAAGTCTTGTTAAACCACTCAACCTTATATATTTTATTTAAACTGGATTACCTTTTTGTTTCTAGTATTTTCTGTGTATTATTTCACAAATATATAGATGCTATATCTCTAGGCCGATGGATTAAAAAACGTTTTGACAAAATGTCTCGAAAAGCCCCCTCCATCGCGAAAAGAGCAGCAGACAGCTCTTTGTCAGACTTTTTAGCACACTCGTCGAGTATAATTTTTAATTTATTATAAATAAATAAATACAAATACAGATACAATTATTTAATTTAGTACACACAACACAGAACTAGGTGACCAGGAGGGTACTGTACGGGGGCTGGGGGACTGCGCGTATTTAAGTCACATATTCAGGACCTGATTCCTCAGCTAAGTTGGCCATGTCTTAGATAATATTCCATATAAATAACAATAAATAAAATAAATTTCAAAAAGATAAAATATCGAAAAGTTATGAAAGGGAAAGCTAGAAGAAAGGTTTTTCTCTAAGATGAAAGATCACTTATATTTTTATTTACGTTTTAAGCCAAGTTTGATCTTGAACTTGAACAAAAAATATATATAAATAATTACACAAAATATTGGCCAACTCAGCTGTGGTTAATTGGGCCCTGAGAAGTAGGACTCGGTACGGCAAAAGAAATTCAGGGGTGGAGCAGCTCCCTAGGCCAGCTCGGTGGCAGCCTGCTGCACCGGATCCGCTGCTGGCAAGGATGCGGCTGCGGCAGCAGCTTCGGCCGCCTGTTCCGCTTCAAAGGCGGCCAGAATCTTGTCCGCTTCGGCGGCCTTGGCCTGCATCTCTGCCAGCTTGCGCTGCTTCTCCGCCTCCGTCGCCAGCCGCTTGGCTCGGCGCTCCTCCTCGCGATGCAGCGTCTCCACCAGCTGGGTGCGTAGGAGGCTGTCGCCCAGGCCCAGCTTGTCCATCACCTGGGTAATGTCCCGGCTGTAGCGCAAGCGAGTGTTCGACGCCAGCTCCTCGGAGCAGTCCTCGCGACCCTGCTGCAGACGCTGCAGCACCGCAAACTTGGCCTCGATCACCACGTAGTTAGTGCTCGGGATGAAGGCGTCGCTCTTCTCGTTCAGATACTGCACCAGCGTCCGCAAGGAGTTCGAGTTGGCCTTGGCGTTGATGGCTCCGCAGGCAAAGTCCTGTGACTTCATCATCTGGGCGTGCGTCGACTTTTGCTTGCACTCCAAGCAGTTGTAGTTGGGATGGGGCAAGCCGGTGATCTCCGGCACTACGAGGCCCGTGCAGTTCGTGTCCCGGCAGTACAAGCCCGAGATGTAGGCGCCTTTCTCCTGCAGAGATAAGAGAGATAATAATAACAATAAATATTAACAGGAAATATATATTAAAGAAAAGATAAACACAGGGTGGCTTTCAAATATTGTAAGTCGTAAAGCCCGCCATAATTTCATAATTATCTTGAAGAAACAAGGAAATCCTGTAAAATTGTTACTACAGAAATAGTTATCTATTATTTAATTATTAAGAATTATCAATTTTAAAAGGTTATACCTCTTTTAGGGATATATATCGATTATATCGATAAGCTACTAAGTAATTGCCCATCCCTATTGATTAAATTTCAAGCTTTTTATAAATTAGTTATCAAAATGTAGACCACCTATGGGAAAACAATAAAAAATACACAAGGCTTTCGGTTATTTATTATCTATTCCTAAAACGTTGATAAAGTTCGTTTTTTATCGATAGACAAAATAACGATAAGTTACTAAATAATTACCCATACCTATCGTTTAAATTTCAAGCTAATTTGATTGATTTTATTAAAGTAAACAAATGTATTCAAAATCGGTTATCCATTATATATTCCTAAGAGGTTTTTTTTTTCATATTTTCGATAGATAAAATAACGATAAGCTACCAACTAATTACCCATCCCTATCGATTAAAATTCAATATAATTCGAAAGAAATGATCAAAATGTAGACCACCCATAAACAAACAATACGATAAACACACAAATATGTATGCAAAGCTATCGGTAATCGGCATAATTTTGAGGCACTTGCCATCGATCACTTCTGAGATCCCAAGTAGGTAAGCACTTGAGATTTTTGGCGCGTGAATCATTGGGGCCAAATGTCTCGGCTAATGAAATTCGTTGTGGCATTGTTGGGATTCCGATTCCAGCTAAAAATAATCCGAAAACGGATTGAACAAGTAGTGATGATCGCCCGTATGTATTATTTGTTGTATCTGCCACATGAATATGCTCTATAATATTCTATATATTAATATTCTGCCGTCGGTGATCTGCGCGATTTACACATAAATAATCAAATATGTCGCATCGTGTGCGTATTTTAATATTCGCTCGTGCGATCGATAAATATCCACACTCAGGTTGCTAAGGATGTGTCGGCGGCCACGTCATCTCCATAAAATTCTCAATTGGAATCGTCCGGCTATTTGCTCGCTCGTAAATTTTATCAGATAATTAATGGTTCCGATCCGTAGATCTGCGGAAAATCGAAACGGATGATGGAAATCCGTGCAACCGGAGCAGAGGAAACGTGCAGCCGTAAAATCTCTTGGGCAGGGGAGTTCACTGAACTATGTACTTGATGGAAACTATAATTTAATTTATTAAGCCCCCTCCCCTCCACGCACACACATGGTCACACTGCCACGTGTCGAAGTCAAGGCCACATTTTCATTCCATTTATTTGACATTTAACAAATTGGCGATTGGAGTTGGTTTTGGAAAATTGAAAAAAAAAACAGAACGGAACCCAAAAAAATATTATAAAATATATTCATCAACCCACTCAACAAATTCCTGTATATTTTTTTATGATCTACTACAAACGTAGAATCATAAAAAACATATCTTTAAACATATACATAATTTTTTTTTTTTGTATTATCAGAATGCAAAAAGAAAAACTATATATATTATATACCATTTTTGATTTGTTAGTATTTAAATTCCTATTCAAAAGCTGATTAGTTAAAGGTTAAATTAGTTATAAAAAATGTCCTTGAAAAGACAGTTTAATATCGGTATTTGAATATTATTACCTCTATAACATTTATTAATTCATAAATTAATTATTTATACCCTTGTAAAGGGTATTTTAATTTTAAGCAAATCTTTTGAGAAGCAGTGGGCAGCAGGAGGTAATTTATTTCATCACCAGACGAGTCAATCTAGACATGTCTTCCGGTTTTTACTCAAAATACTCTTAAGTTTTTGGTTTAATATCTGGTTTTTACATTTTCAAACATCCTCCCCCCTTATGTAATAAATATTTTGGTAAAAAGTGTAATTTTTGGGTTGAATTTATTAACCAATATTCGGGTATAACTTTCAGTAAAATATGTGGGATATTTTTGGTAAAGAAAATAAATTAAACGTTTCTACATTTTGAAATAGAATGTTCAGAAATTGTTTATATATTTGTTAAGAGCTCAATCATGCTAATATGAGTGTAAGTACTAAAATAACTATTTTTTAAGAATTCTTACAAATATTAAAGCTGCATTCATACTTAGATTCAAGTCTAAAGGATTTAATTTGTAACTTTTGTAGTAAAAATAATAAAATAAATGAGTTCTAGATTTACTTAATTAATTTCTACAGTCTCATAACACTTTCATTACTTTTTTCTGTGTCAATTTTGATTTACTCTGTAATTAAATCGAATTAAAAAGTAAAATTACCCAACATCCTTTGAATATCCAATAAAAAACAAAGATAATTAAATTTATATTAAGCCTCCTGTGTCTGTGACTTATTCACACTCTTAATAATAACAAGTAAGAGTTGGCTTTCCCCCCTGAAATATTTAAAGCACTTTTTATATTGGATTATTTAAGATTAATCCGAGAGTTTTCTGTTGGCCAAATTTAATAGTTTTCATATTTTTTTGCCTCTGCATAGCGCCTCGCATTCTCGGCGAATGTCAAATGGGAAATTACGATCGGAGGCGCTATATGTGGCCATGGCCAAGAAAATATGTTTCTATATCATATATAAAGAACAAAAAAAAAGCAACAAAGCTGGCGAATCGAATAAAAAATATAAATGAGACCGAAAAACTGAGCTAAATGGAAAGAAATGGTGGGGGAGATCGCGATCGCGATCGTAGGAAATCAAAATCGAACTGCCAACTGCCAAGCCAACAATATATTTGGGAACCGAGAGCTGTGATCAGGAATTTTTATACGTATCTCAACGTATTTGAAAAAAAAAATATATTGCTAGAAGATTAAAAAGCTTTCTAGAACTCATCTATTTATTTGTGATTTAATTGAATTGTTTTCGGTCTGTTAAAAATAAACAAAAATGTTTATAGCTCTGTTTTTGGCTGTTATTAATGTTTATTATTGTTGTTATTATTCTTTCGTCTCGTTTCCCACTTGTTGCTGCCTGCGCCTGGAAATCGGAAAAGCCAATCGGCGCGGCGGCAAAGTCGGAAAAGTCGGCGGGAGGAAATCAATCGGCGGCCAAGAACAACAATAGCCACAACTTGTAATTAATAATGGGGGGAAAATCGCTCTGGCCGCGAGTCTATAATTGTTTTGGCTGAATTTTTGATGGGCACAGGAAATCCTTAATGAAAGCAAGCAAAGAAAACTTGGGAAATTGTCTTCTTTGATGGATCTTGGCTTGGATTAGAGCAAAAGCATCACTCCAACACTCCTTCACCTGAATCGTCTTGGGCTAAGAAATATATAGATATATTTTTGATTATTTCCCTGGCTAAGTGGTTCCAATAGTTTATTCAGCTGCCCCATCGATCATCACTTGGCGTTTTCAAGAAAATGCGCAAATTAAGAGGCCAAGTAGTACCTGAACAATGTAATGAATCTTTGATCCCCCACAGGGCATATTGCTATCATTTCAATTAAAAATACAACAAGATTACAATAAACAAACGAGTACTATTCGATTTATTGTAATCAAATAATTGCTAAATCTATAAATATATTAGTCCAACAAATTGATTATAAATGATCTCAATAAGAAAAGTATTGTCAAAAATGCTTTGCTAGTTTTATATTAAAGGAACTATTTAAAAACCCAAAAATTCATTTAATCTGAGGAAGTATAAAAGTTCTCTTAAATGTCCTTATTTTGTTCCTACAAACATAATAATAACATCTGATTTTTAATTGGATTGTTTATCAGAGGCAAACATTTCCGATTATATATATTTTTGTGCTTATAGATGTATATAAATCTGCTTGATCAGCATCACCAGCGAGTGAGTATGAAAAGCTTTTATAAAAAACAACGATTTCATATAGAATGCATTTTGATAAAAGCGTAAAAAAACACTGATTTGAAGACGTAAAGATTTATAATTTAATATATAGTTAATCTTTTCTTTTACCTATATTAAAAATTAAACATATTAGCAAATTGTTGATTTCCTAGAACAGGCCAACCTAATTAAAAAACTTTTAATAGATTACCCAAAAAAAAACGTTTAGTCTGACTCACCGCTGGATTTTCCCCATTTAATTAAGTGTATTTAAATACCCGGTGCTTAAACCCAAAATGTTATTCATGATTTTAGCAAGCTAAACATTGCAAATACAAATAAAATATATAAAATTTGTTTAGGTAAATGTCAAATATCAAATTTTCAATGCTTAGTACCGGGTATTAAATGATTTAGGGAGCAAGTTCCCTAAACCAAAAAGACAACTCGAAAAGTTTTACTAAAATAATATCGAAATAAATTAAATAAAAGTTATTTCATTTAAGTTTACTTTCGTTTATGATTAAATGCATTTTTTATTTTCTTTATGAATGAAAAAGAGTGTTTGTTTTTTAACGTTAGATCTAGACTGCTTATGAAAGCAAAGGAATTATTTATAACCTAAAATATAGGCTTTAAAGGGACTTACTAATTTATAAAAAAACGGTTGTTAAATTTTATAAGTTCTGGTATATATTTTATATATAAACCCCACTCACCGTTGGATCGGAGCAGCGCGAGCACTTGCAGGTGAAGCCCTTCTTCATTTTGAGGAAGAGATGGCGCGCAATGTTGCCGGTGAAGAGCTTGGTGTAGGTGGTGGTGATCTCGAATCCCTCCGGGATGTCGACGGCGGCGCGGACGATCATGTTGTTGGTCTTCTCCTCGAAGGTGTAGTAGGCGTTGGGAATGCAGTCGTGGTTGACGACCCCGAACAGCGGATACAAAGCTCGGTAGTTGAACTCCTGGTTGTCGTTGCTCCGATCGTAGGTCTTGTCAAAGCCATTCGTCCGCAGGACGGCCACGGTGCGGTTCATGATCTCGATGATCTTCTTGTCGGTGGGGAAGCGCTTGAAGCACTTGGCCGCGTTCCGCACCTCCGTGCGATGATTGTTATCCAGATTGGCCTGCAGGCAGTAGATGAGGTCGCGCTGCTCCTTGGTCAGGCTGATGGCCCGGGCCACGCACATCAGGCGGATGATCACCGAATTGGCCACATCCGGCTCGTTGGGACCCCACGACTTGAACAGATCGCAGTCGGTCTTGTGCTGCTTCTTCTTGGAGCACAGACTGCACACGGGCAGGCCGCATCCCTGGCGGCACATGAACTTCGTGTCCGGCAGGACAACGAGACAGACGCTGCAGCTGTTCAGGGCGTCCTCCTCGTTGGCAGCCAGCCCTATCAGGAGCGGGCTGTCCCGGAAGATGATCTCGCCGCGCTTCAGGCTGCGCGTGGCTATAACGCCGCGGCCGGCAATCTTCGAGACGCCAATCTCCCAGGCCGGATCCTTGTCCTTGAACGGGGCCAGATGGAGGTCCAGCAGCTCCGAGGTGCGTTTCGGGCAGATCATTATGGTCTAACACTCAGGTAAGGCACTCAAAAAAAATATATTCGAATCACACAAGGAAACCGGTTTTATGATAGAAAGATCACTGTTCAGAACTGACCGCTGGTTCGTGTCACCAATAAACAGTTTCTTCAATTATCTTTGATCAGTAAAGCTTAGATTTTTTAGATTACAAAAAAAACCTCTGATCTCCGATCAGTTCTAGTCTCACAAATCTTTAAGCCGTTTTATTTTCGATCAGCTTTTTTCCAACGATTTTTGAATCGATTCTTTGAAATCTCTAAGATGATCCTTGAACTCTCTTGAAACCTCTAAGCAAACTCTATAAATTTCTGCGGTTTAAACTGAGTGGTTTTGCGTGTGTTTTTTTTTAATGTTTTAATTATTATTTTGTTGGTTTTTACAGCGGATTGGTTCGCCTGCAGCGTTCGTTTCGCGACTGCCGTGAGTAAACTGTCGCCGTTTTCCAGCCTTACATGATTTTTATGTGAAAAGTCGGGGGGCGGCCAGCGATTCGGTCCGCGAAAAGCTGAAAATTCGAAAAGCTGTCGACGATTGCCGAAAGCAGAGCAAGCACACAGCACGAAGATCCCCGATGATGAGGGTGGTGGCCGTGTGCCCGTGCCTTTGCCCGTGCCCGTGCCCGAAATTGATCGAGCGCTCGATCCCCGAATTCGTCGATGGGACATGGGCACCAACCAGGAGGGGGTTGGAACACTTTTGGGTTGGTTTTGGGTTTGGGTATGCTCGGAATAATCAGCCAGAGAGCAGGAAGACAGAGAGAGAGCAGGAGACATCCTGGTGTTATTGTTGACACCGAACAATTGGCTGTCTGATTCGAAAGGGAAGACACACACTGAAAGAAATTGCCTGGGAAATTAAGGAAATAGTTCAAGAATTGTCTGAGGTTTCTATACTTGTATTCAAACTCTGTTATTTATTTAGTGATTGTATCTAATATATGTTAAATATGTTTAAAAAAAACATCGAGAGTGCTTGAAAAAAAATTAATAAGAGAAATGTTTAATTATATTCAAAAAAATTAAGCCTTACTGTTTACTATTATTTATACAACATTTATAAGACGTCTTCAGACTGAACTCCGAGCTAAAAATATGCCTAAAAGCTAAAAAGAAAAAAACAAGAACAGCCGAAAATTGATAAACGCAAGAGTGGCCGCTGCGATTCTCAAGACTGGATTCAGCG